>PVKU01005891.1:0-114424 GCA_004027475.1 Anoura caudifer | reverse complement strand
TTCTTTCTTTCTTTCTTTCTTTCTTTCTTTCTTTCTTTCTTTCTTTCTCTTTCTTTCTTTCTTTCTCTCTCTCTCTTTCTCTCTTTCTCTTTCTCTCTTTCTTTCTTTCTTTCTTTCTCTCTCTCTCCCTCTCTCTCTCTCTTTCTTTCCCCTTCCTTCCTTCCTTCCTTCCTTCCTTCCTTCCTTCCTTCCTTCCTTCCTTCTGCTAAGTTATCCCAAAAGAGCTCAATGAAAAAATAAACACTAATTTCCAGTTGAGTTCCAAAAGAATTCCAGCAAGATTAGATTGATTCAGACAAAGGCCATAAAACAATTTGAGATGGTATGGCCAGCGGTCCTGAGGTGAGCAAATTATTTTGACACAACTTGGAAGGATAAGCCATTCCACCAAGGTGGCCCGGGGAAGGAAGCTAACTTGTGTTTTCAGACTCTGGGAGTGTGGTGTCGTGCAGTTAGACTTAGCAACCAGAGAGTGGGGAGGCAGAGGTCCAGATTCTACCTTGTTCCAGTTTGCTGTGTGATCTTAGACAAATGACACCCCTTCTCTGAGCCTCAGTTTCTTGGTCTATAAAATAAGCGTTTGGGACTGGATGCATATATATTTTTTGAATTGTGTTTCTTGGGTCCTGGAGATTCAGAGATGATGTGTTGGGGAACGGGGTTGCTGCTGAGCATGTGGGTGCAGGGGTCTCCTTCCTGGCTTCCACCGGGTTGACCTCCCTTAGAACTAAAGTGCTTTCATTGATCCCCTCCCACGCCCCAGCTGGGCGGTCCTCCATGGTGAGAGGTTGACCCATCTGGCTGGAGCGCACCCCTGGGGAGCCGAGCAGTGGCGGGAGTGAGCCAGGCACCGCTCCAGAAGCCGGGCTGCCATTCGAACGCTGTGCAGCTGCCTAAATATTTTGCCTCCAGGTTCTTCCCCGCAGCTGCCCATGCGCGGGTTCATCTTAATTGAAGGGGCTCTCTCATTCCGCCTCTGGCTTTCCGCAGGTTCATCCCCACCCCTTGCCCCAACTTCATGTTAAATCCCTAAGTTTGGCTTCGGTTTTATTTGAACTTGATTGTATCGGTGTAATTGCAGTGGGAGTATTCACATATTAATCATAGTAATGAATATAGTCCTATGTTTATTAGCCACTGCAAGTTTTATAAGGACTTTTACCTGCATTAATCCATTTACAGACAGAAACACATCCGCCTTCTGTGTCATCTTTTTTCCTTTTGCACGTGTGGTAAACAGTTCTATCTCATTGAGAACACCAACTTTGGACCCAGGTTGCTGTGGTTCGAATCTTGGCTCCCTCACTTCCTAGCTGTGTGACCTTGGGCAAGTTACTTACCCTCTCTGAACCTCAGTTTCCTTATCTGTAAATAGGGATAACACCTACTTTATAGGTTATTAAGAAGATTAAATAATTTAGACTCTGTAAAGTGTTTAGAATGGTGCCTGGCATATACTAAGTGGTATCCAAATATTTGCTACTATTTTTTTAAAATAAAAACTTAAACAATTGAGAAACAAACAAAAAATGGCAATAAGGGAACAAAAGGCTGACATCTGCCCCCTTTCACCAATGTATTCTCACAGGGGTGACACCCCCAAGGGGGCAAAAATTGTTTCTTGGGAGTTTAAATAAAAATCTAAGTCTTCCAGCCCCAACTGGTGCAGCTCGGTTGGTTGGGCATCGTCTTGCAAAGCGAAAGGTCAGTTACAGGCAGGGATTATCACGTCTTCCAACTGCTGCTTTGGGGCCTGTGTCTGGGGAGGAAGGCACGTCTTCTCTCTCTGAGATGGGTCTGGGCGTGAGGATGCTCCAACCCACTTCCAGGCACCCACTCCTGCAAGCTCCTTGATCACCTCACGCGCCCCTAGCTCCAGGCCTTGGCTCATGCTGTCTCCACTTCCTGGTACTATCTTCTAGCAACTCCTACTTCATGCAACAGCTTACAGTCACCACCTGCAGGAAGCCTTCCCAGACTTCCACGGCATGGGTGGTCTCATACCCCTATACACCGTCATAGCATGAGCACATCACATTGGCATTCTAAGAGGAAGGATGATGGTGTAGTTCAAGATCAGACTCTGAAACCAAGCTGCCTGGGTTCTGGTTCCTGTTTGGTCTCTTTTGAGTTGGGTGACGTTGGCCAAGTCACTTCAATGCTTGCTGCCTAGGTTTCTCCACCTGCAAAGGGAAAGAAGGGGTACACACATAAGCATCACAGAATTGCCATGAGGATTCAAGGAATGACACATGCGATGTGTTTCCAAGAGGGCCTGCGCATAGTAGGGCCACATCAGCACTTCTTGCCAGTCATGTTCTTGATTGCAGATCCAGGCAAGACAGACAGTGAGTTTCTCCTTTGCAGACTCCATGGACCCTCACGCTGTCCTGGTGCCCAGCACATAGCCTGGCACACAGTAGGGATGTAGTACATGCTTACTGGCAAACACATGATTTTCCAGAACACAAAAGCCCTATCCGGTCACATTCAGGAACGGTTCTGCCTAAACTGTGTGAAATCGCTCTCTAGCGCTTTGCTCAGTGCCCAGGCAGGAAAAGGGCCCCCTCAGCAGTTCTCTTGTCCCCCTGGAAATCCAGGAGCTACTCGGCAGCAGTTTAGGCCTCTGCATTTGTAAAGGGGAGACCAAGACCCGAAGGGAAGGGAATTGCTCTCCCCGTCTCAGCTTTGCGGTGGTCCTGGAGTTTCTGCTCCTTCGGCAGGGGCCCCAGAAAGAGCGCAGGGGTTGCAGATCCCAGCTGAGCTTGAAGCAGCTGAGCCCAGCAGGATCAGCCTATTCCCAGCTGAGCTGGTCACATGAGAAACCTGTTCCTGTTGTGGATCGTCCCTGGGAAGACATGGCCGCAGGTCGCTCTGCATTATGTGGTAATAACAGACTGAAAAGCCAACCTGCCTTACTGGCCTCTCTTCCTCCTGCTTGCAGGCCCCAGGCTCTGCAGGGCCTGCCGGTCAGCGGTTCTAGTGCATGAAGTTATGTGACGAGTGTGGCTCAGGGTCTCAGCCCTGAGAGGCCACGGGGACTCGGGGTCACATCCTGGGTTCTAGCCCCAGCCCTGCGTGTCAGAGGCTGTGGTCCTTACACCAGCCCCTTGCCTTCTCCGGGCCTCAGTTTCCTCATCTGTGAACTGGGCCTCTTCCAGCCCCAACACGCACGCGATTCCAGGTGACTGACCGCTTGGGGAGACATCATGCTTAGCTTTAGATTGAGAAGGGTCAGAAGGTAGAAACGGGAGGCTTACATCCCACGCAGAGGGGGACAGAAAAGCAAACAGAAACACCTGGAGAAAGATGTTTTAAAATCAAGGAGCGCATTCCTGGAAGGGTATTAGGTTCTGGCAAACAGTCACATAGAAAATGTCCTGCCAGAGGAGCCTAATGCGGTGACATGTTAGATCTGTCATTTCCTTTTGATCTAGCAGAACTGGAATTACCCAAGGCAAGGCTCCCTCTGGATTTTCCAAACCACAGAGAGATGGCAGTTACGAACATGGCTTCTGAAGTCGCACAGGCCTGGGGTGAACCTGGAGTCTTCCACTTCGCAGCTTCGTGACCGGGGGACACTGGCCCCGCTCCCTGAGCCGCCTGCATTGCCTTACATGGAACACAGGAGACTGGGAGCTTAGACACGTGGAATTCTGAGTAAGGGCCAGGCCCGATGTGAGTCACTCTGCTGGAATGAGGTGGTTTTGTCCTCACAACAGCCCCACGGACTAGGGCACTATCACCACCCCCGTTCTGCGGATAGAGAAACCGAGGCTTAGAGAAGTTAAGTAACCGCCCGAAGGTCGCCCAAGGAGGCAGCGCGGGGGTCTGAGCCAGGGCAGCTCCCAGCCTTCACCCGCAGCCTCTGCCTCCAGGAGAGAAGGTTCCATGGTTCCAAGGAGTGTCTGGTACACAGTCAGGGCTCGGAACGTCCTAGGAAAAGACCCAAGTTACAAAAACCAGAATCCCCCGGGAAGGCTGCACCCACTTCACAGCCTTTGGGTGTCTCGCACAGCAGCCTGGCTGGGAAAACTTCTTTGCCTCCCTCTGGGCCGATCCAATGGCAGAGATATGTTTTTCCAGCCAAGAGTGGTTGAGGAATGAAGGAGTCTCTGCCATCTACGCTCATGAGCGCCCCCAAAGGGCAGAGATGAGTGCGGGTGCCTACATCAGCCCTGGTCCCTCAGAGGAAGTCATCAGATGGTGGCTGGGACAGAGCAGGGGGTCCCACTGGGGCGCACTGCGTGGAGCGGAGATCTGGGCTCCCTCTCTGGCTCCACCTCGAGCAGACGTGAGAAGTGACTTCCTAGGGGAAGGCCCTTCTGCCACAGAGTTGAGGCTGGATCTGGGGTAGGGAGCAGGCTCCCTGCTGTTTCTGAGTGGCCCTGGGCACCATGCACCCCAGAGGGGAGGCTACCACGGGGAGAAATCGCTGCTGAGCTCTGCAAAGGGGTCCAGCCAGAGCTTGGGTTTCAGGGTCAGATGGCGAGAGGGCAAGAGTCGCATCCAGAAGCTAATTAGTTTAAACTGTTGCCTCATTGGAAGGAAAGGGCAAGTTTCGAGGAACCAGTACTACCAAAAAAGAAAAGAAAAAGAAATCCTTACTGGAATTAGGCTAATGCTGGAATGGGGAGAAGTGAAAGAATAATAATGTAGAATTTATAGGGCAGTTTATCTTTACTCCCTGAGACACAGGTACGCTCATTCCTCCTTTTCTGTACTCGTTCCTTCACCCAGGGTGGGCTCACCCCGTGCGGACCACTCCTGCGCTGACTGCAGGAGCAAAACCCCCTCCCTCAAAGTTTAGCTTGAAGGTTGTCATCCGAAAATCTAGAAATACGCTTTTCAAAAAAGAAATTTTAGTGCACATCTTATGTTTTGGGTCTTACTAGGCTGTTATTTGAATGGACATGCACAGAGTTGAGGACTCTGTTACCTCCACAAGGCTCAGGGCCTCAGAAACATCGAAATCTGGTCCCACATTCAACCAGCGTGGGTTGAATGCTAAGTGCCAAGCACTGGGCTAGGTGCCAAAATAGAGCTGCTGTATCAGTTAGGATTCTCCAGAGAAACAGAACCAATGGGCTGTTGATTGATTATAAGAAATTGCCCCATGTGACTATGGGTGTTGAAAAGTCCCAAAATGAGGAGCTGGTGAGCTGGAGACGCAGGGGAGCCCATGGTGCGGTGCCAGTCTAGAAGCCAACAGGCTGGGGTCCGGGACGTGCCTATGTTTCCATGCAAGTTCAAAGGCTAGAAAAGCAACTGATGCCTCAGCTTGAAGGCAGGCAGGCAGGGAGCATTCCCACTTACTCACAGGAGGGTCAACCTTTTTGTTCTATTCAGGCCTTCAACTGATTAGACGAGGCCCACCCAGATTAAGAAGGGCAATCTGCTTTACTCAGTTTAGCAATTCAAATGCTCATCGCATCCCAAAACACCTTCACAGACGCACTCTGAATATTGTTTGATCAAATAGCTGGGCACGCTGAATTACTACTTCCTTGACCTGCTGACTTTTCCTGCCCTAAGGCTGTTGGTCAGGCTAAGTTAGGTTATGCTGCAGTAACAACCAACCTCAAAATCCCAATACATCATCACAGCTAAAATGTATTTCTCAATGGTGCTCACTCCCCTGCAGATTCAGGCAACACTGCAGAGTCCCACTCCTCCGTGGAGTAACTACAGGCTATTTCCATCTTTAGGCTCCACCTTCTCAACATATTAGTCTTAAAGGGGCTGGGGAATCTTGGGAGCATGTTTCAATGGGATACTTATATCACATTTCATTGGCCAGACTAGTCACATGGCCCAACAGGGCAGGGCAGTTAATCTCCTAAGTGCCCAGGCAGGAGAGGAATGCTAAATATGGGTCAACAGTAGTTACATCCTCCACACTAGACCGGGTTTCCTTCCGATTATGCTTATATCCACATGTCTCTTCTCTTTATGTATCAGTTTGTAATTACACATTTGTGTAATTATATGACAGATGTCCATCCTTCCCCCAGTTTCCATTAGAATATAACTTCCACGAGGCAGGATCCACGTCTCTCTACATTTGCCTGTTGAATGAGTGGGTGGGTGGATGCATGGGTGGGTGGATGGGTGGGTGGGTGGTTGGCGAACGAAAGGGTAGTGAGTCCTTTGTACGAAAGGTGTTCACAGTTCAGCCTCACTTGGATGTGTCTGTTATTCCCTGCCCAGTTCCAGAACTGGCATAACCCTAATAAGGGTTAGTTTAGAGTTCCCAGGGGATTAACATCTGAGACCCCTCGGAGAATTATCATTTGGTCTTAAAGGCGCAACCAAATCCCCAGGAGAAGTGGTGCTCTCTGGATGAGGACCTGCTCTGGCTGCAGCCTTGCTGACCTGCTGGTCCTCTCCATGGCGGTGACAGGGGCTGGGAGTGTGTGAAGCCACCTCTGGGCGAGGCTCCCGGCCTCAGTCTTGTTACAGCTGCAGCTTCCCTGGCTCTTAACCTCTGGGTGGAGCAGGGGTCAAGGAGACAAGTGATACAGTTAGGACATCAGCAGCAAATGTGTTCTCCACTCAAACAGCACGTGGCATGGAAAAGCATCTGCATTTTAGATGGCCGTGGAGGGGTCGGGGCCCTTCCGCAGAGCAGCGGTGGCTTCCAAGCATTGTTGAAGGGGGCCCTGCAGAAGGAGAAAGCGGATCCTAGTCCTCCTTTCTTCTGGGACCTCAGATTTCTCTCCAATATCAGCTGCAGCTTCGTCTGAATAACCTATTTGTCCCTGTAGCTCCAGCACTTTGGGGGAAGTCACCCCAGAGAAGGATTTAAACTTAGTCACAATAGGCGGTGGTTTTGCCTGCTGCTTGAGATGCTGGGGAACTGAGTTTCAAGCCTGCCCCCATCCCCCACTGTTAAATGTAACTTTTCATAAATGAAGTTGTCACATACGATGGTCATGAGTAATGTTCTCACCAGTGCCAAGCTCTCCTCCATCCGGGCACATGGTAGGTCTGTATAGACCTACCTCACCTTCTAACAGTCCAGCCATTGATTCTTCTGGGCCAATGGACGTGTGTTACTTTTGGGTCAATATGCAGTTCACCTTTTGCCGCCTTCTCCTGCCCCAGCAGCTGGTGACCCTTCAGATAAAGGAGCCTCAGCATCCTGGGTCCCTGAATGAGGAGTTGACTGAATAGAACCCTCTAGTTGACCTCCAAAAAAATGAGCAAAGCTATGCTTCTTTTGGGTGAGGCACTGAGGTTTTCAGTCATTTCTTACTGCAGCATAACCTAGCCCATCCTGCGTAGCGCACGTGGTTATTCCAGAATACGGGTTGCAATGCTGACTTTCAGGAACTTGACGGGGAGCGAGGGGCCATGTGGACAACGGATGCCCACAGAAGCACTGGGGAGCCCGTGTTAGAAGCAGGATCTCTGGAGTCAGGCGTTCCTGGGTTTGAATTTCTGCTACGCCAACTGGAGGCGGAGTGACTTGGGACAAGTTGCTTAGCACCTCTGGGCCTCATTTCTCCTCTCTGAAAAAACGAGACAAGGACCTGTCTCATAGGGTTGCTGTAAGGAGTGAGTGAGAAAAGACAGAGAGCCGGCCCGGGGCCTCCCATTTAGTGGACACCCAACACATGTTGGGGTAGCCGGGGTGAAACGCACTCCACAGAGGACGCAAGCAGAACCCCCCTTGCTTTGCTCAGTGGCTCAATCTCTCTTTTAAGAGAAGAGTTGGAAACCAGCCAATTGAGTTGAGTGTTGTCCGTTTGCCCTGTTTTCCAGAAGGATGCAGGGGGAGGAGGGCGCCCATCTTCTGTCCCTGCCTGTGTTTGCGGAGTCATCCTCATTCCCACCTGGGCTCTGGTCATTTGTCCGCACCCGTCACTGCTGTGACCTTCCTTCCTGAGAAGACGTCCCCCACTCCCTCATGTCTCTGGACTGCTGTAGACCTCAGGGGGCCCACTGTCCTTGGCTGGCTACCGGGGCCCCTGGGTGCTGGGTGCCCTGTTGGCCAGACACACAACTCAACCCTTTCTTCTGCCGCCCACCATCTTGCTCCTTCTGCGGGAACAGGGACCCTGGCGTCCTCGACTTGGGAATTCCTTACACATACCTGCTTGGGGACGGGACGGGTGGATCTGGTTGAAAGCCCTTCACCCGGATCCAGAGACATTTGAATTCTTTTCTTGATTTCTTCTGACGCTCCTCCGAGCCAGGGACTAGTTATTTTGTCTCGGGGAGGCAGTACCTATGGCCCCTGCTTGTCATGTCCTTTCTAAGGAGCTTTGGGGCCCAGGTACGCGGCTCACGAGTACCTGCTTGATGCTGTCCCTTCCGCAACCTTCCACGGGAGCAATTTGTGCCATATGGTGGGCGGCTGAGGCGCTAAGAAGGGGTCACGAGGTCATAGGAAATACCAGGGAGAAACAACAACTGGTAAGCACTTTAAATTATCACCCCCCATCATTAGCTATTACTCTAATTGTTATTACTATAATTATTATAGACATGTTGACTTATGGGTCCTTTTATTAATAAGTGAACTCCCTTCGCCCTGTGCTCCCCAGGCCCAATAATACCCACCTAATCGAGGCTTGGCTTTTGCCCTGCTGCCTCCACACTATTTTCTGACTCCCGGCCAACGAGTTTCTCCCCTCCTCTCAGCTCCTGTCTCGAGTAATCTCTATGATACATATCAGTATATGTATTTTAAATAAACTTTTCACAGGCACAGATCTCAGTTTGCTTTGTTGTGACAGGTCCCTGTTGCTATGGTTACTCCTCAATTGGCCCTGGAAGCGGTGCCTGTACGTCTGAGGTTTACGGGTCTGTGGGTCAGGA
Source organism: Anoura caudifer (assembly GCA_004027475.1). Taxonomy (NCBI): domain Eukaryota; kingdom Metazoa; phylum Chordata; class Mammalia; order Chiroptera; family Phyllostomidae; genus Anoura; species Anoura caudifer. The sequence continues at coordinate 105,598 of PVKU01005891.1, read as the reverse complement.
GTCAGGAGAGAGTAGAGCTGAGCTGGTTTGTCTCTGTGCCAAGATGTCCGGAAAGACCCTTCCCCAGCCCATGTCAAGGATGGAGGTGACTTGATGGCTGGGGCAGAAGTCATCCTGAGACGTCTTTTCCCCCACATCTGCCAGTGGATGCCGGCTGTGGCTGGGACACCTACCACAGCCTCTCGCTGTGGATTGGGCTTCCTCCCAACATGGCAGCACCCATGTCTTCTGTGACCGCTGAGGGCTCCCAAGGCAGATGTCCAAATGGAACCAGGCAGACACCTTATTGCCTATTATGAGCTAGCCTGCATGTCCCATGCCACTTCCACCATAAGTCCTGAGTCTTCCAGGATTCAAGGGGGGGACACAGAGACCCCACCTCCCCGTGGGAAGAGTGTCAAAGGCCCACTGTAAGAGCGTTTTGGGTGGGAGGTATCGTTACAGCATCTTTGGAATACGCCACCTGCCACAGGAACTTCCCCTGTAGGATGGAGACCATGACTCAAGTCTCTTTGAATCTTTTTTGGCCCCATTACAGGGCATCTTGAAAATAATACACACTCAGCAGTATTCATCGGTTGCCCCACCGGCCTGTGATAGTGACAGCCACATGACTGTTATGGGCTAGTGCAGCTGGAACCGAGTAGCATTTTATAATGGACTCAGACATGCTTGGTGCGTATGCCATTTCAATATCGCAGGAGCCCCGCCCAGGAGGTGCTGGTGGCCTCGTCCAGCGCACTGAGTCCTCCGAGAGTTTAAAAAACTTGTGTAATGTCAGCACAGCTGGCATGGGACAGATCCGAATCCAGGGTTTTCCTCCCTGTCCCAGACTCGTCCCCACACAGGGTGGCAAATGCCCAATAGAAACAAAGGTGAAGAAGAAGAAAAAAAAAGGCAGGTAAATACAACCCCCCTCCAAGCGTTGGCCCCGAAGGCTCTGCTAGCCTCTCATCCAGTATCCGCAGGCTGTTTCCACTTCCCGCTGCGCCCCCTTCCAGGAGGCTCACCCAGGAACGGACTCCAAGGTCAGTGTCGAAAGCCAGGCTCTTGGAAACCGAAGAGGGCTGGCAAATGGGCTTTGAGCAAACTTGTCTCATGAAACGCCGGGTCAGTTTCACAAGTACGTAAAATAACGGCGGAATCAAAGGCATAAACAAGGGCAAGCCTGTAATCGTCACAAAGCTGGGCAGGCGTGGGGGAAGGCAGGCGGCTCCTGGGGCCTGCGCCCCTCCTGTTTTCTTTGCAGGCGATTCCAGCACTCTGGCCATCTGTTCCTTGTTGTGGGTGGTTAAGTGAAATGGGCTGCCAATACAAATAGCCCCACTTGAGGTTTGTTTGCATAAATTGTTTTGAAAGCCTCATGACGAATTTTCAGGATTACTTGCAGTGGTGGGGACCTCAGTGGAAGCGGAAATATAAATGTAGAGATGCCAGTTGGAATCTATTAATTTGCTTGCAGCCCATCACCTTAGCTCTGCTTGCTTAACGGGCTGTGTGACCTCGGGCAGGTGAATTAACCTCTCTGGTCGTTCGTTTCCTCATCTGCTCAATGGGAGGTGATGGGCACCGTAGCTACCTTATGGGATTATGAATTCAGAACAAGATGATGTACATGAAATGCTCAGGACGGGAATTTAGCATGTGCTATGTACTCAACAATGGACATGATTAGAGTTTTCTTGGTGAAATGAGAACAGCCCTATTTGGTGCCCAGAGTCAGCGAGCCAGGGCTGGGGTTGTGTCCCAGCTAGGTGCCTTGCTGTCCGGGTGTCCTTCGGAAAGCTATTTTTTTTTTTCCTCTGAGCCTTGGATTTTAAATTTGAGGAACGGGGCTAACCCTAGACCACGAAGACCACGCGAGGCACCACATGTGAACACGCAGCGCTGTGTTGAGAACCCACAGCGGCGGCTCTCGTTAATATTCTTCCAGGGGGGCCGTGGCTGAGCTGCTTCTGCCCGAGCGGGAGCCTTTCCCCGCCAGGCCTGGGGTGACCCATCCGTTCTGCCTCCCGCGTTTGTTCTGACCTCGCCTGGAGCTACCCAGAGCAGTGTGTTCAGGAGCCACGTGGGGACGCGTCGGGAAGCAGTGGAGGCACATGACTGTATTTATTTGGTGGCCCTGTTTGGGACTGTAGCAGGGGAGACGTTGAATCCTCTGCCTGCACGTGTTCCGCTGGTAAGAAAAGAAGCTCAGGGTGAGGGAGGGAGGAGGGTGCCATGGCGCGTGATTGCCGAGAGCCGAGTGCTGCAAACCCTGAGCTGGGTGCTTGCCTCCACGGCACTGCCAGCATCTCGAGGATCCTGCGGAGGAGTCTCCAGGAAAATAGGCCATTTTAGGTTGATTCTGGGTCGGGGGAGGGAAAGAGAGACCCAAAAGGGAGAGGGAAGTGACAGAAGCATGAGGCTAAGGAGGCAGATAGAGAAGCGGAAAAAACACAGACAGAGAAGAGACAAGAAGGGGAAGAAGTTACACAGAGTGGCAAAGGCATAGAGTAGGAAGAGAGAGGGATGGAGAGAGAGAAGGCAAGAAACACAGGGAGATGGATGAGGACAGACAGAGAAGGTGAAAGAAAATGAGATGGAGACGAGAAGAGACAAGCAGCAAGAGAGAGAGAGACGCACACACGTAGGGAGAGGGAAATAGGGACCCGGGGAGATGGGGTAGGAGAGATGGAGACGTAGAGAGTGGAGGGAGAGACCACCATCTGCTCGTAGCTTTCGAAGCCTGATGAGACAGGGAATAGAGTCCGATTCACTCTGGATATTCAGATGTGCCCACCCAGGGACCATCAGGAACAGTGGTGGCCCTGTCTTATGCCCGAGACCCGAGCTGCCCATCAACCCTCAGCCTGGCATCCTGGCAGGACCTTTCCAGCTTCCAGGGGTCTGACCCTCTTCTTTCATGTCCCAGCCCCAGGGTCCCATCTCCTAATGTGGACCAGAAGCTGCCCAGATGGCGCGAAGGGCCGCAGCCCATGGCAGTGCCCACCGAAGCATTTCCACCGATGACAGTTAAATTGTCGGGGCCTCTGTTCTTCATTTACATCACAGACGCGAGAGTCCTCTGACGACCTCCCCCAAATGAAAGCCAGCTGCCCACCCCCCGTCCACGGTGCACTTCACTTCACTTCAGACGGTCTTCTGACTTTCAACTCGGCCCTGCCGTCTGCCTTGACAGGCTGTAGTGCTTAATGATATTTTATTGTGTGATTTCACCAAACCCTAGAGTTTTTCACTTATTTTAAGCTAATGGACTAAATCTGGACCCATTTGCTAAAACAAGCCCTGTTTTAGTAAGGAGCAGAGTGGTTACACATAAATCAGCAGTTCAGATAAAACATTAGGCTCCCCGTGCATCTAGCCACGCAGCAGGCTGCGCTTTGATGCGGTCACTGTGGCAGCCGTCACAAGGCAGGCTGGACACTCGCTTTACCGGGAGGGACGCAAAGCAAAGTCTTTGTCCATGGCCCTCAGTCACTTGATAGCGTTTGCCCAGCGTCTGTCATGTGTAGGTCCTTGAGGGACATCCAGTTGAGCAGCATGAGCCAAAGGAGATGTCATCCCGGAGGTGGCTACCCTAGATAGAGCTGCAAGTATAGAAATAAACTTGAAACTGAAGTAGCTCCCTGCCTTCATGGAGGGCCGGTGGACACAACTTTTGGTGTCCCCTTGCCCAGTGAGTGCACTCAGCCTTGGGTAGCAGCTTGGAGGGGAAAGTTCGAACTTGGGTGTGATTCAGCCGGAGCTGATTTGGCCTTCTGTGGGACCCTTGGCGACGTCTGGAAACACTTTCCGTTATCACAGTTGGGAGCAGAGGGGGCTAGGGGTGCATGGAAACATCCTACCACATTTAGGATGGTTCCCCACAACGCAGAAAGGTCTGGCCTAAAACGTTGACGGCTCTGCTATGGAGAAACCCAGCTTTAGCTAAGAGGAAGTGGACGCGATGACATAGGGGATCCAGATCGGCAGGTGGCCCGATGTGGGCGCGCGGGGTTTCCGCTGATCCACGCTGGTGGGAGCCAGGGACAAGGCCTCGGGTGATCACGGGCCTCCTGGAGCTGTGCAAAGCGGCGCCCTGCAGGGGGTGGGGAAGACCCGAAGGCGGGGCATCTGTCTCAGGTTTGCTTGAGCAGAAGATGCCTGGAGGGGATTGGAAGGCAGTGAAAATTTAGGGGCGTGTCTAGGAGCTAAGACTTCATTCCCTGCGCAGTGGGGAGCCATTGAAGGCTATGGAACAGGAAATGAAAAGCTCAGCTCGGAGGTGGGCTTTGAAAGACCCCGTGGCAGCAGGATGTGACGTCACCATGGGCGGAGAAAGATGAAGCAGGGACCGTTTGGGGACCGCACCTTGACCTGCAGGATTAGAAGAGGTGGGTCTGGGGGGCAGCCACGTAGTAGAGGAGTGTTAAGGGGGCGAAGAGGAAGGGAGGGTACCTGGGCAGTCAGGGCCGCCCTCTCCAGGTCCCTTTTGCATTGGCCCCGGGAGGAACCTCCTCCCAACTGCTTTATCACGGAACTCCCACCTACAGCTTGCCCAGCCTGCCCTGCAGTCCTGCTTTTGTGTCATGTATATACAGCGGGTTGGTTGTTAACGTTATACGAGGGGGGACTCTAAAAGCCCAGAATATCTGGAGGGCGGGCCCCTTGTACCACAGGCTTCCCCCGCTAGGTGAGTGTTCTAGGAACCCATCTGTATCAGTGGCTCAGCTGGTATTGTTGTGAGAGGCTGCGTTTGGCTTCAGTTTGGCTTCAATTTTTTTTTAAGACTCTTCCAATGCAATTGCCCATCAATGTCATGGTGGGTGATTTATGAGCTTACTTGCCCGCACCACACTGAGTGTTCGGCGCTTTTTGATGATAAACAGCATGGATCCTGTGCTCTCCCTGCTCATGTGGTTTCATCCCAACTGACTTTTTTTTTTTGTTTCCCTGGGCGAAAAAAGGTAAATGTCTTGCTGATGTGGAAGAGGTAAAACCAAAAATGGCAAACGCACTAAAAGGCATCAAAATCGGAGTCCTAAAATGTTTTGAGCAGTGGAAAAAATGTCTCAATAGACGTATTGCATCAAATGGGGAGTACTTTGAAGGTGACTGAAGTTTAAACATGGAAGAATAAACACACAACTTTGTAATAAATCATTTCCAGTTGGGGGGGGCACCCCCTTGACATGGTTCTTCACTTGAGGTGGCAATGAAACCCGGAGGAGAGGACAGGAGGGTGGCTGAGATGCCCTCCCGAGGACCTATCGAGGATGGGAGCAGCGAGCAGGGATGTGGCGTTTGCCGTCAAGGCGAAGGTACCGCAATCTGGATGCCATTCAGGCGAACACCTGCTGGCTGATATGTAAGGTCAAGTGCACTACACAGAATTATCCAGGCTGGGCCCTCGTTCCTCTTGTTACCTGTGGGCAGTCGACATGCGCAGCCTGGCTCCCGGTCACCCCAGCACCTGCTTATTCCCTCATCTCATTGCCCTGAAGTTCATGGAGAGAGGTACCAGGCTACTCAGATACCGGTGAGGATCTGTGGGGTTAGTTCACGACTAAAATGTTCGTCTCACTGGTCAATTATTTAAAAAGGTGGTGCCCTGAGGCCGTAACACAGGTAGCCTCTGGACTCGCCCTCCTGATCGGGAAACCAACATTGCTCCCTGGTGAGTGGGTGACCTTCAGCTAAAGAATGAAATGTCTGTGCCTCAGTTTCCTAATCTTTACTTCCCAGTGATGTTAACAGTACCACCTTGCAGAGGAATTATGGACATTAAATGAGTTAATACGTGTAAAGTGCTTAATGGCAGCTGGCAGAGGATAAATGCTCAATAAAATCTTCAGTCGCTTGGTCCTTATCGTTATCGTAATTTGCGTCGTTTCTGTTCATAGGCGTTAGGATTTGAGCGGTGGCCCTTCAAACTTGTTGGCATGTTCTGCGTAAAAGATACTCAGCTCAGAGTGGAAACGGCCATTGGCCGTGGAGGAAGCAGCAGGCCTCGGCAGGCCAGAGGGAAAATGTCTTTGGTTATGCCCCATAAGTATAACAAACTAAAAGAGAAGGTAAAGAGAAAAAAAATATCCTCATTGGACAAAGTGATTTAAATTCCTGTGTTTTGAAGGAACCTGGAATTACTTAGAGGAGGGAGATGACAAATACATGTTTCCGGAAAATATTAGCTGAAGCTGCAAGAACTGATGTAAACCTTCCCAGGGCTGCCTGCGAGAGACCACCTGCCACTCAGGTCCTGTCGGGTCCTGTCGGGTCCTGTCGTGGGGAAGTCCCTACATGATGGGTGAAAGTGGTGATGGACCACTCAGTGATGGGCTGAAGATCTGCAGGCTTTGTTTACTACTCCAAGGTGGATTTCATAGGTTGGTTATGCAAATGAGTGCCTAGACTACAACTCAACTCACACAAACCACCTTTCCCCTCCCAGAAGAACTATTTGAACCCATTGTCCATGGTTTCTGGAACCCTGGGGTGACTGACTGGATTTACCATGTGGTGAGGTGTCAACAAGGCGGGGAGGAGTGGTTGACGTGGAATTCAGAATTGCCTCCCAGGGAGTGAGAGCTAGCTGTTGCCTCGCTCTCTTCTAGAACTTTCACTTGCTGTATCTCATTTAAACCAACCCAGGACCAATGCCCCTGTCTCGAGACGGGCTGCCTTTGAGCTAATCTTGTTCAGCATTCAGATGGCAAGATAAATGCCAGGTACACCAGTGGAAACCCTCCCAGGCTGGCCCCAGCGTGGGGGGGAGGAGTTCATGACCTCACATGACCACTGGGTGGCGCTGTGCCACTGGGCTGGGCCACTGAGAGCATTTATCTGGCTGTTAAAAAACCCTGCCTCTTAAGGAAAACAGTGGAACAGGACAGTTGGGTTACTACTCAGACAGGGCCTTAATTATAGCGCAAACCTTGTCAAAAAGATGATGTTTACCGTAGGAGGCATTTTACATGACTAACTTTCACATGCTAGGAGACATTTTAGATCCAGTTTCAAACCAAATACAAAGAAGACGACTCAAAGAAAGGCAAGAGACTAAGCCAAACGAACATTCCTGATTCTTAATCTCCCAAATTGTGATAGTCTGAAATGTTCTGTGGTCATGTTGTGGGATGACGAATGCCAAGATGGATTTTTTTCCCTTCTTTTTCTTTCTTGCTTTTTCTTTCTGACAGCTTTCCACCACCCCCTCCCCTCTTCCAAAAGCCACACACACACAAAAAAAAATGTTTTTCAAATGAACACAGGCAAGGATGTGTCACCCGGTGATGGATTGCGCATTCTGGTTCAGCTTTTGATAATTAAGTTCTACTCTTCACAGACGAAGGCTACGCTGCCAAATCCAAACTACCCTGGAAAAATGTAAAATTAGAACCTTATGAGAAAAAAGATTAAAAGAGCTAAATATATATGTATGTACTTTGGCTAAGTGGTGATTGGGGTGGGGTGGGGGGTGTGGAGAGGGGGCATGATTTGATAACTGCCTACTAATCTGCACGGGGATGCACAGCGCAGAAGTGGTATTTATACGCTGGGACTAGGTTGAATTAAGAGCAAGTAGATGACCTAAATAAAAAAGAATATTTAGGACAAACATCACAGTAGTAGCCCCTGATCGACAGGTACTCATACTTCAATTTGGGTAGCTCCTCAAAGGGCAAGTACTAACTAGATACTCCAATGCTGGAGACAATTTGTAGAGGCCTTCCCTTGCAACAGGCTGGAAATACTACACAGAGACCAAACAATGCCTCCTAGTGGCCCAGGAGCGAGCTAGGTTTTCTTCGAACTCTGACTTCTGTCTTGACAACTTTGGCATTTGGGGGCTCAGGTTGACACGCCATTAAAAACCATTTTGTTCACTGGAGTGCTCGACCCCTGGAGACCAGTTCTGAATCACAAACTGGGGGCACCCATGCAGCCCCTCCAGGAGCTGAAGCCCCACGTGGGGGCACTGCACGCCGGCTGGCATGGAGGCCAGCCTCTTGTTTTGCTGCCTTTGTGGTTCACCCAGGAGCCTCCGGCTGTGACTGGTGGAAAATCCATCCCTGAAACTAGCCCGTTCTTTCACCAGAGATCAACACCACCGACCACAACAAGCAGCAGGAATTGCTGAGTGATTTATTAGAAGAGACTGCAAAAGATACTTTAAAAGCAAATTCCCTTTCGCCCGTTGTAATGTACCAAGATGGTGGTGGTGGAGGCAGGGGGATGGTGGCGGAAAGGCCAGCAACCCATGTGGCCATTGCATTCTTGGCAGAGAGCACCTCTTAGTTGGCTTCCTCGAGTGGGCAGGAGCCGGGTTTCACAAACTGTTCCTATCTTGAGGACTCCTGGCGTTCATTTGATCGCCCTTATCTGCCCCAGTAATTTATCTCTTTGGAAGGAGAAAGTCGGGACAAAGACAGATGCAGCTGATAAATACACTATTTTGCGGTGTACAATTAGCCTCAGTTAAATGTTCAAGCGCTGCCCAACGGGGGCTGCCTTTTTGCTGTGAAACTGATATTTAAACTGCCTCCACCCCTTCGCCCCAGTTAATTCCCCCACCCCCATCGCTTTCTGGGAAGGGTGGGGGGGCGACACTCAAGTAGCCTAGTGGGAAATTTCATAAGTCTGCGGGCACGCTGAGCGGGGATTAGAGACGAAAGAGGACATGGCCAGGCCAGGCCTGACTGGTCTTTCTTTCCTCTTTGCCAAGAAGCTCTTGGATTTTGCCTCCGTTTTATTTATTTATTTATTTTTTTCCGCACCAGATTGCAAGCCTGGACTTAAGGGCAGTCTGGCCTGACCCTGGGCTCAAGGCGAGTAAGATAGCTTAAACCTGCTTTTTGTCAGAGCTCCCTCCCCGCCGAGAAGGCTCGGTGGGAACCCAGAGATAAAAAATGGGAACTGACTTCTTCCAGGGGGCAGGAAAACAACCAGGAGGAAAAGAGGACTTCCTGCCCCTCTCTGGCGGCCGATAAGCCTGATTGGCTGGGTCTGCTTGCAGCGTGGTGATTAGCCTCCCGGTGAAGCCGTCTTGATGCACAGGGGGTAGAACCACACAGCGGCCGTACAGGGAGTGATCCTGCACTCGGTATTTGGATGGCAGCCCCTTCCTGGGTTCCGGCTTCTTAGCGTCATAAATCGGGCTCAAGGTGGGAAGCAGGCCTTCACTTTGGGGCCTCAGAACAGCTTTCTGACAACTTCAGGATCCAGCATCTTACCCTTTGGGGCTAGACAAGATGTCTTAACTGAATTCAGGAAGTACTGCGTTACCAACACTACTCGGAGTGTGGTTTACGTTTGAATTAAGGTCCAGAATTAATGAGAATGCTGCTCCCAAGCCCACGTGGCCGGGCTGGGGAGCGGGCTGGGCTGGTCCTGGATGGACACCGGCTCTCCAGGCTGAGGTGGTAAGTGCAGGGACATCCTCCAGCCGTCTCGAGCCGTAGAACACCGCGGTGACAGCAGAGTGAGCCTGGGCAAGCCATGTTACCTCTCGCAGCTTCCATTTCGTCTGTAAGGTGGGGGACTCAGTTCCCGCCAGGCGGTCAGGTGGAGGCGGCCTCCGTTCCTTAGCACGTGGGTGTCTCCTGGTAGCAGCTCGCAGCCCGGCAGTGGGCGTCATCGGAGCAAGTGAGAAGAACCAGAGGCTTCGTGTAAATGGGAAGTCGGTCTTTTACAATCCAATTGCGAGTGACACGTCGTCACTTTTGCTTTTTCTCTTTGTTGCAAGCAAGTGAGTAGGTCCAGCCCACACTTAAAGGGAAGGGGCTCCACCAGGGTGTGAATGCCGGGAGGAGGGGATCGCTGAGTGTCATCAGAGAAGGCAGCAGGAACAAGGCATTTGCGGGCCTTGGAGCTTAGGATTGTGTCTTGTATGTAGCGGGCCTTCAGCCAGGGTTTGTCGGAAGACGTTGTTTCTGTCAGACTTGTTCTAGCCAGCTGCTTTCTATCATCAACTTCAACCATTAGGGATTCACTTCCCTGTGTAGTTGGGGAACTAAAAACAGCCCTGGTGGAAGAAGTCACTTGCCTGCTTCCTGCCCTATTCTTTCCCTGAAACTACATTTCCCAGGATCCTTTGCCAAGTGGCTTCTGGTTGAGGGGAGCCAATCGGGGGCATTGGTGGTAACTGAAGGAAAGGAGACAGGGAAGAGCCAGGGTATTTCTCTCGCACCCTGTCCCACTTGGGGTGACGTCTGCAGCTGGGCTCTGGGGCTCTAGCTCTCAGCAGACTCTGACCCCAGCTCCCAGGCTCTGGTCACACCGCCTTTGTCTCTCCAGCCCTGCTGTTGTGGCCATCTTCCAGCTGCCTCACCTTCCCCCGTTTGGTTTGGCAGCTCTTCTCCGGCTCTGTATCCAGTTCTCTGGATTAAACGTCATCGTCCGGAGCCCCTGTTTTCCAAAGCAGCCCCTGACTGGTGCGTCCCTTTCAAGTTTTAGAGCATCCTGTTTCCTTCCACAACCTGATCGCCTTTGATCCTCACAACACCCTTGAGTGGGTGGGAGAGGCCACAGATGCCACCCTCCTCTGCACTGCTGCCGGGTCGGGGACGGGGACTAACCTAAGGTGACCCAGCAAATCGTTGGTGTGGAGACTGAGCCAACCCCAAAGACCTCACCCTTCAGCCTCGGTCACTCCAGTGGGACCCCTTGATGTCCGGGTGCCCTCCTGTTCCCATATGAAAACCCCTGGCTCTCTCCACAGCCAGCAGTGGTACTTGACCAGGGTTTGGTCAAGAGGGGCTCCGTGCGTATGACCACACAATTTCCACCCAGCACGAGAGTTCAGGACCAGGGTGAGGAGGGGCGGGGACCAGCCGACACTCTGCTCGTCAAACTGGGCCCCTTGGCTCAGACCCTGCCTTCCTGGAGGAAGTGGCATTTTCTAACTCATTGTCCCCAAAGGAGCATTCCCACCCCCCACCCCCCGAATTTCCCAAAGGCCTTAATAGAGATTAGCAGCAGCTCTGGTCAGAAACTCCTTCGAAATGGCATAAAAGCAACGTATCTTCTCCTCAGAAAAGTTCACATCTTCATACAGAATGATGCATGATGTTAGGGGTCACAGGCTCCCCTAAAGGCCATCAGTGCACCCATTATGGATCCGTGGAGTTAATGCCAAGTCGTCTAGTGTTTCAGGAGTTCCCAAGTGCTGTTTATTTACCACCTAGAAAAGTTTTTAACATAGCCCCTCGGTGCCTTTTCCATAGTTCATTTAATATTTTCTTTAAATTGACTTCCCATATTTCAGTCTCGCTGTAAAAGGGTACTTGAGATCACTGCCACGATATCTGTAAAATCGGAGGTTTGGTGTTATGGTTAAGAGCTTGGCTCCGGAGCCAGACTGCCTGGGTTGGAAGCCTGGCTCCAGGATTTATTAGCTGTGTGACCTTGAGCAAGTTATTTGACCTCTCTGTGCCTCTGGTTTTTATCTGTGAAATGAGGCTAGTAAGAGTGCCTTCTGCAGAGTCGTTGCGAGGATGAAATAAGTCAGCGTATGGAAAGTCTTTGAACAGTAAGCACTCCATAAATGCTAGTTATTATAACACCGGTAGGTTGTAAATTTTTTCCGGTGCATTTTTGAATAGATAAAAATGCTAAAATAAACAAGGCATCGTGTGTGCTCGCCACCTCAACTCATCCTGTGTACCCTGGAAGCTCTGACACCTTGCACTTTGGAAAACGATACTGGATGTTGTGACCTCTCAAGACAAAATGTGTGTTTGCACGTAGGCATGTGTACACACACACACACACACACACACACACACACTACAGCAAAAGAAGCAGGAAATCCCAAGGAGGAGATAAAGTAAGTGATAGCGGCTTTGGGAAGATTCTGAGAGGGCAGCTGAGGGTATGTTTGTTTCTGGATTACAGTGACAGAGCAATAAGGAAAAACAGACTCTGTTTATCCTGCTCCGTGCCAGCTTCCAGTGAGGCCAGGAAGGGCATCCGCCCCTATTGTGGCTGTGGTTCTGGGGGGCCCTCCTCGGTCCTTGTCCCCACGGCTGCTGCTGGGAGCTGCTAAGGGCCTCCCACCAGCACGGCAGGTTCTGCTCTGCCCTTCCCTGGGCAGGATGCTCAGCTGCCAGACACTGTATCTGTGCAGAGAGAGCTGGCCTTCTGAAGGAGGGCGTGCTGCCTCTGGAGATTTAAATCATCTGCCCACAGTGTGGCTAATGCAGGGGGCATTTGGGCCAGGCCATGGGGGCCACCATGTGTAATTTTGGGAGTGATTTCCCACACCTTCTTCTTTAGGCAAAAACATCCTGATTTTGTTCTAGATAGGCTCACCCTACTTCACCTTTGGTTGACATGTTTCAAATGCCAGAGGAGGAGCATGTGACCCAAGCTAAGCCCATCAGCTCTTTCCATCCTTCTTGCCAGGTATTTGGTTTAAGGGTGGTCACATGACTCAAGCCAGTCCAATCAGAACCCACCTGCCTCAACCCTGGGACCTTTGAGCTAGCATAGCGGATGCAACTCTTGCCCAGAGCTGAGTCTGAAAGGGCCTGAGATTCTTAGGGTTGCAGTCAGCTCGTGGGGAACAGAATCAAGAGGTGGACCCTGTTAGGTGATTTATCTAGGGTCGCACGCCTGATACAGGACAGAACCAGGACTCCAGCCCACTCTGGGGCCAGGCACTTCCTTCTGTTCAGTCACTTTCACCCTGTGGCCTGCGTGATACCCATGGCCGTGGGGCTTGGTTGCCGTGACTCCCCTCCCCACCAAGGGGCCCCGCCCACTGCCCATGAATCCTCATTGTTGCCTTCATAATAACAGCTCTTTATAAATTTTCAACCACTTGGCACTTGATTATAATGTAATAAAAGAGTCATAATGTAAATTGATACATCATGTTTATTGTTTAAATGATGAGAGAGAAGAGAAAGTTCATAAAATATTCAAACATTTCTTTTCCCTGCAGGGCTGTGATAAGAAGGCTCTTCCCTGGCCACTCTTGGCCCCTTTTTCCTCTTCAGTTGGAAGCATGGCCAGGAAGCGGGAGCGTCCCCATGTTGTCGCTCTATCTGCAGACTCCAGGGTGCTCATTTCTGTCTGGTCTCCTTTCTGCAGGTTCCTGTTGATTTTGGCAGAGATTGCTTGTTTTACACTAACTTAAGCAAAAAAAAAAAAAAAAAAAGGGTAGTAATCCAAAGGCTGGGTAGACATCCTATAGAACCTGTATCAGTCACTAATCAGCACAGTAATGCTGCGTAACAAACCATCTAAAAATATTCGTTTAAAGAAAGAGCATGATTTGGGCTGCTGTGTCTGTGGACTGGTGAATTGGGCTGCCTTCAGCAGGGTCCCCCTTCTGGTCTCCACTCAGCTCATGTACAGCCTGGGGTCAGCGACAGGTCGGTGCGTCTAGAATGGCCTCAGTGGGGAGGCGAGGGGAGACTCAGCTGCACTCCGTGAGCCTTACCCACAGCAAGACAGCTGAGGAGCGACAGCGCGTGGGGGAATGCCCCAGCACTTTCTCAAGTCTCAGCTCTGTCACGTGCTAACGTTCCCAAGTCTCATGACTAATGAGCCCAGAGTCAAATGAGGGACATGCCTCTCCCACCCCCACTTAGAGCAGGAGGAATGCTACAGGTTACACAGCAAAGGGTGCGGACATGGGGGTGGGGGGGGATTAATACAACCAATTTCCCGTGGAGCCCAAAAGCAGGAAGAACCAGACCATGGTGGATCATGAATCAGACTGGACAGAACTGGAAGTGGTCACCATCCAAGGCAGTGCTGTCCCCTGCAAATGACATGGTACTACAACTGTGCAGCTCTCGGGGCATCTTCTCCAGCCTTCTCCCACGGAGTGCCGTCTCTGCTGCTTTTGCTCTCTGTCACCTGGCTTCTCGTGGCTGTCCACATCAAGCACCATCCTGCAGCGTGTGTCCTAGCCACCCACTCCTGGGACAGATGAGTGATCGGCTCATCCTTGCCTCCGGAATCCTGTCCCTGGGCTGGGGATCTCCATTCTCCCTGTAATTGTTTTGGTAGGGCTGCTGTCACGAAGTGCCACTCGCAGCTCTGGAGACTAGAGGTCTAGGGGCCCACAGAGCTTGTTTCTGCTGAGACCCATCTCTGCGGCTTCTTGGTGGCCGTCTTCTCCCTGTGTCCTCACATGGTCTTCACTCTGTGTACATCTATGTCTTCATCTCCTCCACTAATAAGGACCAGCCATATTGGACTGGGGCCCACCCCAGTTACAACACGTTAATATATGACCTCTGCAAAGACCCATCTCCAAACAGGGTCACGTGCTGAGGTACAGGGGTTAGGGTTTTCACATACCACTTTTGAAGGAAGACAGTTCAGCCCATAACATCCTATTAAACTTGTTCCTCTTCCTTCTTCTCCAGATTGGTCGACAGTACCATCAATGCTACATGCAAACAGGGTGGGAATGTCCGTGTCAACCTCCCTCCCACTTCCCCCCACCTCTTATCCAACCCACTGTCAAGTCCAGTCAATGCTACAATCAAAATGTAGGCCAAATCCATTCACTCCTCCCCGTCCCCGCACCCCCCCCCCACCTGTGTGCTAGTCACCACCCTCTCTGGGTCCGCACAGTGGCTGCTCCCTAATCCCCCAGGCACTTTAAACTGTGTCACCTTGTCTCGTTTTCTCTGAAGCATGTATGGCTCTCTGAGATCATCTTGTTGTACACCTGCTCACACTGGTTTCCTTGGAGCAGACGGTAAACTTCATGAGGACAGGGAACTTTGTTTGTTTTGGCTAGTGCTGGCTCCCCAGTGCCTAGGAGTCTACTGTGCATGGCCAGTGTCGAATAATGAAGAAGGGGAGTCGTGTAAGCCGAGCACGGCTGCAGGCTCCCCACTGCCCTGCAGCCTCCTCATCCTGCATGGGTGAGATGGTCTCAGGAAGGAAAGAAAAGGAGCAGACGGTACCTTCAAAGGCATTGACGGCAGCCACAGATGCCAAGCCTGGCTGAAGAGGCAGGACCAGGGGCTGCCTGGCTGAGCAGGGCCCCTGCTGAGCCCGTGAAGCCAGGATTCCCGGAGCCATGCACCGTGTGAGCAGCACGGGGAGGGTGGCAGACCCTGCTTCAACCTACTTATGATGAATAGCGAGGATGCCTTTGTAATTAGTACAACTGCTGGCCTACAATTAGTACGGAAGCCTGTCCTCTAATTTAGTCCCAACAAAGCAGTCCCAGCAGAACGTCAATGTAGAAATAATTTGTCAGCAGTTAGATTCATAGAGGGGCAGTGCCCGGAGAGTCACTGTAAATACTTGAGTGTTATAAAGCGGCATGCACTTAAAACGTATTCTATAATTCTGCCTTCTCCCTGGCCGGCTCCCCCGTTAATCCAAATGTGTTTATTTATGATGTCTGTGTTTGCTATTTCCCAAAAGGATTTGATGTGGCTTACGTTAAAGGCACATTTCTAATAGAGCGGATTTAAAGAGAGAAGAGACCCAGACAACTTGGAGGCCTCCCCTGCAAAGCCGGAGGGGCCAGCGGGGGAGACTCAGCAGGGATGGGGGACCCTCTCTCTGGCTGTGGGGCAGAGGGAAGCCAGGTAGAGGGGTGGTCATGGGCACAGGCCACCTTTGGGATCTAAGGATGGGAAGTTTCTAAGGCTTCCTCTGGTTACAGTGGGGATGTGTGTGTTGGGGCAGGGGTGCACCTTTTAACCCCAACTCCCTGGCCTAATGCTTGATGTTTCCTGTCTGTTGAGCTTCCTTCTGCGAAGCTGCATTCCCATTGGCCAGTGGGTAGAGCCTGTACTAACCCTCTGGGTATATTTTCCCAAGTGCAAGGCATTGGGAAGGGATGGGTGAGGGGGATGAGTAGGGGTTGATCAACACCAAGCAAAGCTAATGCTTATACAGACCCTACCCTGTACCAAGTACCGTACTAAGCACTTTATATGAATGGACTCGATCTTCATATGTTGATCCTGTCATTATCCCCACTTTACAGATATGGGGATGCAGGCACAGGGAGGTTAAGAAACTTGTCCCAGGTCAGCACACGGTAGAGCTAAATGGAAACACAAGCAGTGTGGCTCCTGGGTCCAGACCACCAACCATGGGGTGGTACTGCCTCCCTGCAGTCCAGGGCGCTCGTGCTTTCCATCACAGAGGTTGCCTGCAGTGAGGGGCACTTGCCAGACCAGGCCCCGAGCACCAACTTCCTGATGAATGGGGCTGAGATGGAGAGGCCGGCACGCACTGGGCTGGCTGTCATCAGCTGTGGGTAGTGTGGGGGGTCCCCAATTGGTACCCAGAATACTGGGAAAGGCTCCAGGGGAGCCTCCAAGGCTGGCCAAGAAAGGGGATGGAATAAGGGAGCTGTGTCAAGGGAGAACGAGAACCTGGCATCCCCATGGCATGGGAGCAGGCGATTTGCTCTCAATTCAGAGAGCACACACCTTTGCAAAGGCCCTTATTACGTGACTTATGCCCAAAAGAGACACCTGTGACCCAATCTCGAATATTTAACTCCCTTGGCACTTAGCAAAACACTTCCTTTCTGTATCTACGGGCCCTGCTATAACTCAATAGTTTGGGGCTAACCAGAGACTGTGAGCAGGGGTGTAACCCCAAAGTATAAGAAGGGGCTCCTGTCACAAGAGGGGACCATCTGCGCCTGGCTGTTCTACACCAGCCTCACTTCCCAATCCCAGTCTGAAAAACGGGAGACACCAGGAGAGTTGTTCACCATGACCATGAACCTCTCGATTTTTTCACCTTCCCATTGTGAGGGAAGGACTTCGCAATGGTGTATTTTTCTGAGGATGTGGTATAGTTATAATCAGGGCAGTAATCGTTCCTTTCCTATGGGTCTGCACTCAGACCCATAGTACATAAAAATGTACTACGGGAAAAATAAAATATTTCCCAGCTTTCTCTCTTTCTTCATGTCCCCCTTCTCAGCCTGGCCAGTGACTCTTTAACACCCACCTCCTCATCTTCTGAGATACCTGGAGCTCAGCACAGGCTTGTGCATGATGTTGGGCAAGTTACTTCAGTAATCTGTGCCTCAGTTCTCTCATCTGTAAAATGGAGGCAATAATAGTCCCCAAGTCTTATGGCTACTGTATTGATTAAATGACTAATACCTAAAGGACAATTGACACAGCAGCTGGCCATTAGTAAGTGTTCAGTAACTATTAGCTACTACTGCATTTATTGTACCAATCAATTGGGGCCACAGTAAGGCTGCATGACAGTCACATGCTTTTTGTGGCAACTACAATAGTTTATTTCTCATTAGTTGGGTGTTGGCTGGGGATTGGCTGATCTAGGCTGGCACACGCATGTATCTGCAGGTTGGCTGGGGTCTGACTGGGACACCTGAGCTGGGCAGCTCTGCTTCTCTCCCTTCTCCTGGGACCAGTGGACTAGGCCAGACTTGGACTTCTCATGGCGATGATAGGAGAGCAAGTGAGCGAGTAGAAGCATGCCAAGCCTCTGGAGGCCAAGGACAGAAATGGATAACAGTCATTCTCTTCTATTGGTCTATTGTATCACATGGGGGGGAGGGACATGCATTCTGCTTTTTGGAGAAGGCCTCCAAAGTCACATGAGAAGGGCAGGAGTAGAAGAAGGGTGGAAGATTAGGACCATTCATGCAAGCAATCGATTTCATTGATTATTGGCGTGACTGTTTATATTTAAATATAGGACGTGCATCAAAGTCTGCCCACATGAGGCTGAAGAACCCCCACCTTGCAAAAGTTCCCAAGGATGCTGGTGCCACAGGTCTGGTTCTGGGGATCCTACTGTGGCTTCCCAGTCATATGGGGGTGGAGGCTGGGGGGAGCATCTAGGTCTCATGAAAGTCAGGCTCCTAGGCCACTTCCCTAGAGATTCAGGAAGGCTTCTGGAACCCGCCTGGTAATGAATGCCCCACAAGGGCATCCTAGTAACTGGGAAAGTGGGGAAACACTCTAAGGCAACGCACACTGTTTTCAAGCCCTGAAGACTGAGGCCCAGCTCTGGGAAGTGTCTTGAGAAAGGTCATCCACAAAGAAGGTTCTAACTGGGGCTAGAGTTCAGGAGACCTAGCTCCCTCTTTCTTGGCCAGGTGTCTTTCCTAGTATACTTAAATGACTAGAAGTTTCTACCTCTTAACTGTGTCATCACGGAGTCCTGGTAGACTCAGAGTGCCTTAGGAAAAAGGAGGTCAACTTTGGTTTAAAATGGCCCTTGAGTTACCCTCTCTTTCAAACGATGACCTCCAGTGATAAACGTTTAACGTATGATGGCAAACAGACACCGTCTCCTGACTCGTTCTGATTGGGAGACTCAGGAACGTGCTGTCCAGACCTCCCTTCAGGAGAGGCCTTGCTGCCCAGCTGTGGGACGTGAGGCCCGCTGGCAGCCTCCAGCTGTCAGCTCAGTCCGGTCGGCCTGAGCGGCAGATAGCCACCTGGCCCCCGGTCATGGCCTTCCTGGAGTAGCGAGTGGCTGGGTGAGGCAGGGGTTCCAGGGTCTGATGCCCACAGAGGGCCATTTGTCCCTCCAGAGCGCCCTTCCTGGCTGGTGTAGCTGTGTGAGGCTAAGCCCCAGCCTGGCTCCTACCTATGTCTAGTCCTGTGTCCTTCTGTGACCTTCACAGGTGTGGGTTCTACAGAAACCCATCTGGCACCCCAAACTCCATCTCGGCATCTCCTTTTGGAGAACCCAGGCTGAAGGAAGGGTCAAAGACAGTGGTGGTGGTGTGGAAGCGGTGGACTTCAGTCATGGCGATTCGATTTGCTCAGGGGCGTGTGGAGGGGATATGGGAGGGTGGATCACATAAAATGCATGCTTTTAAGGACGGCTTGGCCTACAGAAGTGCAGGAGACACCTAAACATTTAAATCACCTTTTCCTATTGATTAAGGTAAATACTTTACTGATGGTGTTAATCAATACCCCTATAAATCCTCCACGTGTGATGGTTTTACTGTGCATTTAATGTTTCTGTCTTTAATTGAGTTACATCCCCCCTCAGCCCCAAATGATAAACTGAAAGGTAGAAATCATCTTGGCTCTGACAAAAATGGGGTGTATGTTTTCCCTTTGTTTCATCTGAAGAACTAAACCCCTGGAACAGCAGTCAGCAAGCCTGCCTAGGTCACCGATGGTTGGTCTCATCTCCTGCCCTCCCTGGGTCTCGGTGTTCCTGTCTGGAGGTGCGGCCATGGCTGCTTTGCCCGTGAAAAGTAACAGTGGGATCAGGCAAGACACTGTAAGGGAGTCGTATCATTAATGCCTCCGCTTAAAAGTCTATCCGAAAACCTACCAGAATCTTCGATGGTTCCCCCAAGGAGTGGCCACTGTGGTCCTGGAGCCTCAGTCCTCCCTCGGCCCTCTTTCTGTCCAGCCTCCAGCTGATTGATTTGGCCATGGAGTCAGCTGCGTGTAAATATCCACTTGTCAGTCAATCACTCCATTACGTTAAGTGCCCAGACCAGCCTGGAATGGTGATTTACACCCCTCCATGGAGGCCCTGGGCCTGCTGGCCACCTGCTGGGGACACGGAAGAAGGAGTGGGGCACGGCAGGCTACGTCCCCAGCTCTGCACACCAGACCCTTGGAGACATGGTCTTGTCCTCAAGGAGAAGTCGAGATGACAGATGGGAAGCATCCTCATTCCCCCTTTCTAGGCCCAGTGATGCTGAGGGGAGGACCTTCAGCAAGCCTCAGAATCTAATGGAACTAATTTCTTCTTGCAGAGAAGAATCTGCAGCAATGGTTCCCAGCTAGAGACCACCCTCCCCCCACCCATCTCAGGGGACATTTGTGAATGTCTGGAGATGTTTTTGTCACGATAAGGGCGTACTTCTGGCTTCTCCTAGGTAGAAAAGGCCAGAGATCCTGCTGCACGTCCTTCGATGCGCCAGACAGGCTCCCGCACAGAGAATTATGCACCCAGAACGTCCACAGTGCGCCTGTGGAGACACCCACATCTGTAGGGAAGACGAGGTGACACACAGGCGGCTGAAGGAAGTGTCCACAGACATGTGGTGGCTGTGGCAAGACTGGGAAAGGCAGGAGTTACGGGGCATGGAGGAGCATGCTGGGGGTATTAGGGGATGGAACCGCTGGTCGGGATTTTCCAGAGCCGGTGCAGTCGTCCGTCATTGTCACTTTACAGACACGCATTCTGGGGCTCAGAGTGGGGACTGACTGGCTGGAATTGTCGGCAGATCTAGAATGGGAATCCTCCTTTTAATGGGCACTTCAGGGCTCTTTTTAACATTGGAGATGGGAAATTGTTTCAAGGCATTGGGTAGTGCTCGTGCCTGCTGAGTGGCTGAGCCTAGCTGGGGAGAGTGCTGGGATTGATTTGTGATGTCTGCCGCAGGCACAGGTGTGGGGGGAGGGGCAGCACTTGGGCAACCGAATTACCTACCTTGCACTACATCAGTGCTTTCCTCATCTTCGGTGACCACAGTTAAGGGCAAACACGTTTAACGATGTTTGAAATATTTAGAACCTTGTTAAGCTAAACAAAAGGAGATGTTTTTAATATCCTCATTGCTTAAACCTGTATTTTCTTTTGTATAAACTCTTTAGATTTTGCTAGCTTTTATCGAGGTTAGCACATTTGCTACAAATATTTCCCCCAGTCTGTTGTTTGACTTTAATGTGTGTGTGTTTACATTAAGAAAGTTTTAGTGTATTTGGTCAAATCCTTTTTTCTTTTGAAATTTATCCTGTTGCTTTTAAGGTCAGTCATTTCTATCTTAATCATATATAAATATGGTTAATACACATATATACACATACAGATTTTTATTTTAATGATTGAATACATATATACATATATATGTACATACAGTTACATAGATCTTGTTCCTTCCACATTTTAAGGGGATTTTTTTTCTCCCCCATATATTTAGCAACTGAAGCTTAGTTACGGGGCAAGGTAAGAAATTAAATTTTTTACCTCGAATATTTAACCAGTTTTCCCAGTGGTTTGATGACCTAATTCTGCTCCTTGCCCCTGACATGATGCCGTCACAGATGGTATTCTGCTCCGTAATAGAGTTTGTTTTCGGGTTGGCTGCTCCTTTGCTTCTTTAGGCAGGTGTCTGCCGTCATGTCCAATGCTGCGTGCGCACCAGCATTTCTGGCTTGGGGGCTTCCGGGGGTGTGGTCAGATCACTACCTGGCCGCCCTACTCCTTACGGTTGTGTAGAGTCATTGGATGAACTCTGGCCAATGACATAAGAGCAGATGAGGGGCGGGGCTTTTCTGGGCTGGAACCCTTAGCTGCCAGGGGGAAACCTTCCAGAATTTCGTTCTTCTCCACCACTGATTGCGTCATGGAGGGTGAAGAAGTGAAGCACAGGCCCCTGATCAATCTCTGATGGCAGGTGTCAGAAACAAGAATAAATCTTCGTTTCTCAGACACTTGTGCTGTTGAATTGCTTGTTACGACATCAAAACCTAGGGTGTGTGAATGAGACATGTCCCACTGTTTTAATTACTGTGTAATTATGGTATCTATAATGCATCGCAACGCGTGGCCAAGTAAACCAGATCTTACTGCTTTTTCCCCCCACCCTCAAATAGGTTCTGAATAATTTTACTTATCTGTTCTTTCAGAAAACCTTTGCTTAATTGCATCAAATATTACTTCTCCTTGTATTCTCAGGTGAACCTCAGTAGGATTTGGTTTGAACTGTATGAAACACATTAAATTTAAAAATAATTGACATCCATTTTATATTTTAATATTACCATCAAGAAACATGGCATCTTATTCATTTCATTTACAAATTTTTATGTACCTCCAGTAAAAATATTTTTATTTAGAGTTCCGTATATTTATTATAAACATTATTCTTAAATATCTTATGTATATGGTAGTTTTATATCTGGGGTCATTGTATTAATACTGTTTCAAACTGTCTTTTGCTGCAATTTAAGAAAGCTTTTTATTTTGTACATTTTGTTTTGAAATCACTAACTTACTGGGTTTTAATTGATTTTAACAACTTTTAGTTCCTTGTTTTATTTTTCAAAGTGTTAATTTTGAGGTTTAAGTTGTACAATCCTAATTTAAACGACTCATTTTTATTATGCCAAACATAAATAACATCGTGAATAAATTAAGACAAAGTACTTTTGAAATCATTAATTTGAAACTGTAATTTGTACAGCATTTGTTTTCTAAAGCCATGTATTTCATTTTTAACTCTTTATGGAGAAGAGCATAATGAACTCACATACCATATGACCAGTCTCGTTTTACCTATATAATTCCCCCATTCCCTATCCATTCTCAACACACACACACACACACACACACACACACAATTTTCCACTGTTATTGTGAATAAAATTCCATAAGAGCATATCGCTCTATCCACAAGCATTTCATATATTCTAATTTTAATCTGAATCATGACTTTCCCCTCTTTAATTTTAATTCCTCAAATTGTACATGTTGTCCTGAAAACTGTTGTTGGCTGCCTTAATCTGGTTTCACTTTTCTTTTTAATTGAATAGGTAATAGCTATTTACAATCAAAAGTTACTAAAACGTATTCAGCAGTAGAGAAAGATATTATACAATGCAAAGTGACTTGGCCTCTTTTCCCAGGTCTCAAGTACTTTCTTGTCAAGAGTGTGTGTGTGTGTGGTGGGGGGCGGGACGCTGGGTAAAAAAGGTAAAGGGATTAAGCAATAAAAAAAAAAACCTTCATAGATACAGACACCAGTATGGTGAAGACCAGAGGGAAAGGGGGAGGGAGGAGGCAGAAGCGGGTAAAGGGGGATAAATGTGCTGGAAGGAGACTTGACTTCGGGGGGTGAACACACGGTACAATATAGGGATGATCCACTATAGAACTGTACACCTGAAACCTATTTAATTTTATTAACTGATGTCACCCCAATAAACTCAATAAAAATTAAATAAAATAAAAAATTAAGAAATTGACAAAAGTGTCACGCATATTTTCCTCTTGGTAGACATCATGTCATCTGCAAAAATAATGTCTGATCGAAGCTGGAACTTTCCGTGTAATCAGAATTTTGCTGTTTTTCTCCAGCAAGTAGAGAAAGCTACAATTCATATCTATAAACTTTGGTGCCAAAACACGTTTTTAACCACTATACCAGACTTTAAAGACAAATATCATTCTATTTCCAGATTACTAAGAACTGAATGTTGAATTTGATCTAATTTCTTTGTGGTATCTATTGAAATGATTAGATGGTTTTATCCATTGATTTATTGATGTAAAATCTCTTAAAAATAGATGTTACTAAATTAAACCCATTGTTTAATTCCTCAGATAACTGCTCTGTGGAACCATATTTGGTTAGTTACATGTTAATATACCACTGGTTTTGATTGGTTATGTATTTTTTGATTCAGGAAATATTTGTGTCTCTATTTACAAGTGCTATTGGGCTATAGATGTCGACATTATCTTTGCCATACTTTGCTGTGCTATAAAATGAAACAGGGAGCTTTCTAGTTTTTTCTGACTTTGGAAAGCTTGTTAATGTGGAACTCATTTGAATCCCTAGAAGCATGAAAGTATTCACAATAAGACAGTCCAGCTCTGGAGTCTTCGTTTTTATTGAGGTATAATTGACATACAATTTATATCAGTTTCAGGTGTACGATATTGTGGTCAGCATTTACGTACATTACAAAATGATCCCTGGAGATTTTTTCAAAGGCAGCTATTTGATAGTTTCAGAATGTCTCAGATCAATTTTGATCAATTATATTTTCTTAGAAACTGTCTATTTTACTGAGATCTTTTTTCAAGGAAATTTACTTCAATTTATAAAACATAGTAGTGAATTTTAAACTTGATGCCAAAAATACATGTGTTAATTTTAGAACATTTGGAAAACATAGAAAAGTAAATTTAAGAAATAAAAATCACATTTATTTCAAGTCCTCTTCAATATTTCAGTCTATAAACTTTACATTCATTTGTCTAGCTAGCTCCCTAGTTTGCTTAATAAAAGACATTGTATGTCATTAGTTTTAAAAAATGTAATATTAAATGCTGCACAGGATACTATATGCTATAGCTATGCCATAACTAATTTACCCAATTTCCTGTTGTTAGACATTTAAGTTACTTCTATTTTTTTGCTTATGAATAATGCTGGCATACATAGCTTTTAAAATATCCATATGTGTACATACGTGAGTCTTTCCTCAGCATACGTTTTATAAATAGAATTGGTAAGTCAAAGGTTATGAATACTTTACAACTTTTGGGCCCTTATAGCCAAGACGGCTTCCCTGGACCTTTACCAGCGCTGGCTATATTACCTTTCAGTCTTGTGGTTCTGTATTTTCCATTGTTACTCTAATTAAACATTGTTTCAAAAGTGTATTGGGCATTTACAATTCTTAGTATTTGAGTTGCCTATTCATATTCTTTTTCCAGTTTCTACGGGGTACTCCTATTCTTCTTATCAATTTAGAAGGTTTGTGAACTATATGCGTATTAAAAGTATTTTTCTTAGAATGTCATATGCTTTTGATTTTTGATTTCTGGGAAGTACAGAAATTTATTTTGTTTATGTAGTCTCTTAATTTTTTTTGTCTTTATGCTTTCTTTTTTTTTCACTTTTATACTTAGAAAGGACTTCATTATTTCATCTTAAAAAGCTCTTATCTCTTGTTATATTCCCTTTCTCATTTCTAGTTTTATTTGGGTTTATTCTTGCTTTCCTCTGTATTATTAAATTGGCTGGAGTTAAGTCTGTTTTCTTATAGCTTTAATGAGTCCTCTCCTACAGTTATACTATGCTTCTCTTTCTTAAATCAATCATTTTTCCTCTTTTATCTGTTTAATTTTCATCCAGCTTTCCTTCGATTTATTTTGCTGTTCATCTGCTGAACTCTTGAAGCAAAGATTTAATTCATTTATTTTTATTCTTCCTTGTTTAACAATAAAACAGTTTATTGCTTTACATTTCTTCTCTCTAAGTGTAGCTTTGGCAGCGGCCCAGAAGCGTTGACAAAGCATTGTTTTGTTCTCATTTTATTATTTTCTAAATAGCCTGTAACTGAAGTTTTTATTTCCCTTTTGACTCAATAACTATTTATGAGAATTTTTAGCTTATTTATTTACTATCTATGTTTCTAGTATTTTCTTTGTGGTTGTTAGAAATGTTTCCATTTATTTGAGCTCTACCAGGGAATTTGGCCTGTAAACGTCTCTTTCTCGTTGAGGTTTTCTTGACAGTGGAGCACGTGGAAAGCTTTTGAAATTGTTCTACTAACACTTGGAAAAGTACTTATGGGAACAAAGTTGGGGATATGCTGTATCTTTAGTCTTATTAACTATTCTATTGACGTTTTCTCGGTTTACTGGATGTATTGGAGACAGCTGAAGTTGGGTAACCCTTTCACAATCGTGAATTCCTCCTCATACTGAAACATTCTGAAGGTTCCTATAGGTAGATCCCTGATGTCTTCACTGGAGATTTTCTTTTTATCCTAATAAAATGGTGCTTTTTAATTTAAACATTTGCACTATCATTTGCTTTCTTTTTGTATGAAATTATCTTTTTTTTTTCTTTTCTGTAATGTCTTTTCAAAACCCTGGTGTCATTTCCTTTAGGCACGATTCACGGAAGAAGAAGGCAGTCCAACTGGACTTTCCCATCCATCTGTAAGTCTTTTCATGGGGGGTGTGAAGTCATTTAAGTGCTGCGGGAGCCTCATTAGCTACCGTTGGGCCTGGGCCTACCTGCCGCCTTGCGTGTGCATTCAGAGGATAGTCACATGTCCTGGGGACAGCTTCCCTGTCAGGAAAAGCCAGTCACTGATGAAGAACTACCTCTGGGCAAAGCTGTAGAGGCTGGGGATGAGGTGTGGTTTATTTGGTGCTCTCAAGGACCTGGGTAGGTGATCGTGTGTATCCACAGGTCCCAGGGGAGGCAGCAGGAACATCAGCTGCCCCTGGTGGGTACCTGGCTGGTACCATCGCAGCCCAGGGCAGCTGGATGGGCTTGGGGATGATCCCACAAGGGACTCCCTCAGAGGGTTCAAAAAAAACTTGGCAGCTTGAAGGGTATACTTCTGGAACCTAGAACTCTGAATGGAAAGACAGAAGCAAATGTGATAATTATTACATCCAGCACCCTATATGCACCCTCCTGGGTTGGTGTGGCCCGGGGAAAGGCAAATTTACTTTCAGGATGGGCGTACCTGTGATTTCTTCTGGTTTACTTTGTATTTTCCATTTTAAGTGATATTTGTTGATTTACTATAATCGCCACACATTTTTTTTCTTCTGTTTTTTTTTCCTACTATGAATTGGAAAATTTACTTTTTCCTTTCTTTTTTTCCAAAAAAATAAGTTTTTACCGTTAAAGTTTCCAGGAAGAGCTCTAGCGTGAGTTTGAACCATAAGTCATGCAGGGGTTCAGGCAAGTCTGGCGGGCTTCAGGGCCACATCTGCCAAGAATCCGCTTTTACAAGGGACTGAGGCATTTCCTGGGCAAGAAAAAAATGCATTTTATCTATATTTATCATCTTTGCATCATTTCCATCTATTTTCTTTTCCTAAGGGAAGAAAGAGTTTCAGATAATGAGCTGTAACTGATTAAAGGTGGCCACCAATTGTGACACATCTTCCACCAGGAAGAGTGGTTCTAGCTTTTGTCTTTGGGAACATGGCTGGGCTCTGGGACCGCGTGACCGGGAGAAGATGGTGGCAGCTTCCCCGTGCTGGTTTCAGAGCCCAGGCAACTTCCACTTCCTCTCTCTCTCGGAACACTTGCTCCTGCTTCCCTAAGCTGCCGGGGAAGAAGTATGACTTCTCCGCTGCACGCGAGGAAACCCTGAACAACGTGGAGCGTGGAGGAAACCCCGCGGAGTCCCTCCTTCAGCCATGCCGCTGAGGCACCAGTATGGGAATGACTTGGAAGTGGGTCCCCCAGCTCCAGCCCCCACCCCACCAACACCGAGTGGCTCAGAGATGAACCATCCAGCTGAGCCCTTCCTGAACTCTTTCCCATGAGAAAGAGAATATGATTTTCAAAGCCACTTAGTTTGGGGATAGTTTGTTACACAGTGATAGGCAACTGACACTCAGCTGTGGATCTCGGAGCTGACGGGTGACTTTGAGTGATTGTAACCACTCTTCCCTCCTCCCTCTCACACAGCCCTGCGTGAGCCTATGTGGAAGTTCACGGATCGCAATAAAACCCGGAGAAATCTGTTTTTATTAAAAACTCTTAAGCAACACTGTACTGAGAAATCTACTAGCAAACTAACAAAAAAGTAGAGAAGCAATTTCCCTCACCATTCCATGCATTTTCTTCACATTTACCATCTTCCTTGCATTCTTTCCATTAATTTTTTTTCCATGTCTTTCACATTCTGGAAAATTTCTCTATCGCCTTCTCCATGCCACGCGTTGATGTCCACAGTATCAGTTCTGCTCTTTTTTTTTTTTCTTTCCTGAAATCTGGATTTTTAGTTCCGCTCTCCCACTCGTTTCTCTTCCTTAAAACATCAGTGCATCTTTACTGTAGGTCCTCGATGCACTTGTGACATCTTTCGGCTCACCCCTCCCTCCCAGGCCCGTCACACGACGTCCCTTTCCCGTGGCTTTGCCTGGGTCACTCCCCGTTACACAGCACCCCTGGCGAAGCCCTGCTTATCCTCCAAGGCCCACTAAACGCCATCACCGTCCCCGTTTCCGCGTTGCTCCTGCGTTCTCATCCCCACTCTGTGCACCCACTGCCCTTGCCCGGGTTTTATTTCCTTGTTTACTTTAGTGTTTAGTTGCCATCTTCGTCTCTGAAAGATGGCGAGTTCCTCAACGACAAGGCGCTGGCCTTCTTCACTCTCGTGTCCCCACCTCTGAGAAGGCGCAGGCCTGGCACAGGGCCCGGTAGACTGGGTCACGTCACTGTTTGTAGAAGGGGGTGGCGTTGCTCTGGATGGATCTTGTAAGTGACTGAATGGCCGAAGGTGGTCATTATCACCTTGGTGTTAGAAGGACGTCTCGGGTCAACATGTCCTAAGACCGTGTGGTGAACCGGTGGGCTGTTGGCTGCTGAGAGGGTGGCACTGGCTCACTCACGCAGTGAAGGAGCTGCCCCTCCCTTTGAATGACTGACTCCTCAGGTGTGTTCTGTCTGGGGGTGGGTCCAGGTGAACGACAGGAGACCTCGAATACCGCATTCCAGGGTGCGCGTGGCCTAAGACACACCACTCCCTGATTGTCTGCTTCTGGTCATATGTACGCATTGGCCTCGAGGTTCCCCATTCTCCTCACCTGTAACGTGGTGGTGATGATAGCGCCTACTTGTAGGGCTGCTGTGGAGAGAGAGTTACTACACATAAAGTGCTAAGTACAGGGCTGGCTCAGCATAAGCATATATAAATGATGAAATTATTGTTATCCTTGTCAATGGAGATCAGTTGATGTTGTCTGTATGTGTTAAGAAGGATTCTGAGGCCTTGTCAGGGCCCAGCTGGAAAAACACACCGTCCAGGGTACAAGAAGCAGTGGTGACGCCTACGTCAGGTATTGGCTGGCCTCACTATAGGCACCGGAAACTGAAGAGTTTTTATTTTCGCAGGGTACCGTGTGGGTACGGTGCAGATCTGGCCGCTTCCAGACAACTTCCAGAGTTTAGTTCCAAGGAGAGGCCAAAAGAGTTTCTAATCCCTTTGAAACAATTGAGCAACCACGCACAACCTCACTGCACACACATCACGCACGTGTGCAACACGCAGCAGGATGAAGACAACACCTTCCATTTGCGACCCTTGCCTTCTACCCTCCCTGTGCCCTTTGCCAACTTCCTCTGTGGCGAAGTCAAGGGTTAATGTCTCAGAGGCTCCCGGGCCCATTTTGCATATGAGCATTTCCATGTTAATAGAACATTTAAGGGGAAATGCTCTCTGTCGATTGATGGTATAAATATTTTATCTGGAGTCAGCAGCAGCAGCAGCAGCAGCGATGAAGGTCTGTGGAAGGCTTTCCCCGAGAGCAGCTCGGAGGATAAAACGAGGGTGTTATTGTGGAAGAAATAAGACACAATGGGGAGTTACAAACACTTGATCCAAGGTGTAAAAAATGGTCCCCTCGCCTCCGCACAGCCTGGAGCCTGGGCCGATTAAATCCATAATGGAATGAGTAAGTTTGGGCCGCATAAATTTGTCTCCCTTCGCCAGGATCCCTGCCTGCCGCCCGGCTAGATTAATGGCCGGGAGCCTCGCACATAATGAAGTGTGCTACCCTGGCACCCGCTCATGAATTTATTATGGTGTCCACAATCGGGCTGGATGGTGGAGACATCTTTATAAATCCTGCATTTAGCACCGCCGAGATGTGCACTTCACTCCTAATGGCGAGTCTGATTTATCACCAGGGGCCCTGCTCCTCAGCCAGGCCCCTCCCCGGCACTTCTGGAAGGAAATACAGGTCATCCTGCTGATGGAAATGAAATGTGAAGGTAATTAGAGGATGCCAAATGGAGATGGGGAAGGGGGCACCTCGGACATTTTAAATATGTTGGTCATCTTTTTCCTCGGAGCAATTATATCAGGCTGATTTATTTTTACAGTTTATAATCACTTAACTACCTGTGGCTGGGGGCTTTTTTCTTTAACCTCAAGCTTTGGAACAAGAGACAGGCTTTTGATTTCTCTTTCTGAGGATGGCAGAAGGGGGATTCGTTTTCCAGCTCTTCAGGCTCCGAGTTCCTGTGCAGCTTCGCAGCCAGAGCAGCTGGCTGCTGGGAGAGGCCAGTTCAGTCCCTTTCCGGGGGACTTTGTGTGGAGCACCCAGTGGCTTTTGGGACACATCTCCAGGTCCGATGTAAAACTGTGTACTCTTCTCAGAAGGTCACAGAGGTTGGCCCACACGGGTGGAAGAACAGAATGACCAAGTACGGTGTCCAATGATCATTGGCTGCAATCCCGGCTCCTCCTCTCCCTAGCTAGCCTATGGGTGTCTTACTTCACTTCCTGAAGCCTCAGTTTCTCCATCCATCCATAGCATAGGTACGATAATAATAGCTCTCTTAGGCCCCCCCGTGAACTTATAGGAGAAAATGTTTGCCAACTCTTAACATTGTGCCTGGCACATAGTAGCCACCCAGAAATGTCACATAATTATAAACTCTTCAGGGCCACCACACTATAATTAGGTCAATTCATATTTAATTTGAGAACTAGCTGTGTTTCAGACACTGTGAATATAGATTTAAGGCTGCACCCTGCTACCAAAGCCCCTCTGTTAGTGGGGACGACGGTGCAGAAAAGACAATCTCAGTACCAGGCTCCAGGAATGGTAGAAACAGGTTCGACGGGAGCTCCATGGAGGAGTCTTAAACCCCAAGAGCAGTTTTGGAGGTGCCATATCAGGGAGGGCTTCCTGCAGAAGAGGGACCTTGCCTGGAAAGAAGGAATTACAGTATACACAGCACGTTTGCATCTTATTTGATCTTCATAACAATTGTGTGGTGGGGAGATAGGGAACAGAGAGGCACTGCGAGCTGCCGCAGGCAGCACGGGATACTGGCAGGGGGCGGCGGGGGGCGGCGCTGGGCTCAGGGCCCACCCCCGCCCTGGCTTGGAGTGCCGGCCGGTGGCTGTCTTCATGCTGCTAGTTGGTGTTACCCGTGGCATGGAATGTCAAACGTAGTGAAAGGCACGCTCATTCCCCTTTTAATGTGAGTTACATCGAACTGGCCAAGAGTTTGGTTGAGGTGCAGCTTACTGGGTGACACAGTATGTGTACTTGTATTTGTCCCTCGTGCTTTAAAGATTTT
This sequence comes from Anoura caudifer, assembly GCA_004027475.1. NCBI lineage: Eukaryota > Metazoa > Chordata > Mammalia > Chiroptera > Phyllostomidae > Anoura > Anoura caudifer. The sequence goes on along the minus strand of PVKU01005891.1, from coordinate 74,844 downwards.
TCTCTTTCTCTTTGGTTTTCGACACTTTTTAAAATGCTGTGTGTATTTCTTTATATTTAATTCTGCTTGTGGTTTGCAGCACATCTTGAATGTATCTCGATCTTTTCTTTTTGCAGTTTTGAGGATAAATTCTCAGCCATTATTTTTTTCAAATATTGCCTTTTCTCTTTTCCTTTTCTGGGTATTTTCATATTTAATAAATTCTACTCATATACCTTCCAGACCATCAATCCTCTTTTTAGCTGTGTCTAATTGTCTGTTAAATCCATTTATCAAGTCCTTAATTTCAGTTATTGTATTTTCTACCTCAAGAGTTTCTATATGATTTACTAAGCATGAATTCTAGCTCTCCACTTAAATTCTCCATTTCTTAATTTCATTTTATGTTACATAAGAATCACAATTATTTTAAAGTCCATCTCTGATCACTCCAATATCTGGATTATATTTGACTGTCATTATTGTCTTTCTTAATATTTTTCGCCCTGCCTCCTAGCATGTCTGGTAATTTTTAAATGAATGTCAGATATGGTACTTCAAAAATTGTAGAGGTCCTGGCTTGTGTTTTCTTCTTCCAGAAAGTTTAGCTTTTGAAAGACAATTGGAGTAGAATCAGGTCACCTTAGTCCAATCAGGTACCGACATGACTTGGGATTGGGTCTCAGCTTCGCCATCCTTGCCACGTACAAACCAGTAGATCCCTCGAGGGGAAGAGTCACAGAGAATGTCGGGTTTGCCTCAATAAACACCTCTTCTCTTTGGGATCTTTGTCCCTCAGGTCTTGGCATTTCTCATAAGTCTTTAAACGGAATTTTTAAAAATACATATTCAACTTTTCCGGTGGTTTGCAGGGGGAGGGCGATCCGCTACAAACTTGTAGCTGGAAATGGAAGTCTGACACAGGTTATGATTTTTCAGTTTTCTCTTCATATCTTGGAGCACATAATTTCCATCCTGGCCTAAACTTATTTTCATTGGGTCTTTGCAAGCTTTGTAGGCCCTGTACTGTGCAACTTGCCAATGGAATAAAATTGATAATGACAGTAACAATTAACGTGTATTTGGTGCTTATTACATGGCAGAAATTATTGTAACTGCTTTCACATCATGAACTTATTGGGTCACCATTAATGCCATTTTAGAGATGAGGACTGGGGTTCAGAGTGTGAGTCTGGCAGCTGACCTTCAAGAGCAACCCAGATTCCCCCTGTCTGCCCCTGGTTGTTACACCTTCGTGTAGTCCCCTCTCACCTTGCACCAGGCTTGATCTGTATGACCAATAAGCGATGGCTGAGGTGATGCTACGTCACTGCTGATGTTACGTTATAAAAGCACCGTGGCTTCAAAGTCTTACACATGGCATGTGGAGGGGTGGGCACATACCACAACTGGGCAAGTCAGGCACTCTTGTAGAAAGATAAGACCACAGTCTGATCATTTAAATTTAAACATTTACAGTTAAAGACAAGATTCTATTGTTAACAACTGAATTATGGGAAGCAGGAAGAGGCAAACTCACCAGCCAGAAGCTCCTAACACATCAGACCTTTTCTTATTGGATTGCAACCTCAGACCTCATGAGAACCCCCCTGCACTGACAGCCAACAGGAAAATAGAAACCTCAGTCCTACAGCTGCAAGGAAATGGCTTATGGAAACAACCAGAATAAGTCTGGAAGGAGAGCCCTGAACCCAGCTGTGGCCAACTCCTGGATTTCAGCCTCATGAGACCCTCAGAGAACCCAGCTATGCCGTTTCCAGACTTTGGAGCCAAGGAAATTGCAAGATAATAAATATATGCTGTTTGAAACTATTGTGTTTGTGGTAAGTAATACGCAACAATCAAAAACTAATACAAAGTTAAAATGCACCAGTCAAGGTGCATTTAAAAGCCAGTCAAGGAGTATAATGAGGTTCTTTTGAGGGGCTCCCTCCCCATTTGAAATTAGAAGTGATGGTTGGCAATGAAAAGTTTTATTTTAGTCCCATGCCCAGTTTTGTCTTGAATATCTTTAAGTATCAAGAATATCCAAAGTCCCACGGATTAGTCATTAATAGCTCACTTTGCAAACTCTGGGTACTCTTTAATTATACGGAGCTGGCAAGAGAAGCTTAACTTCAGGGTCTGTCCCAAATTCCCAAACTGATTTTGCCCGGTGGTAGAAGTTAATGATCTGGTGGTCCTGGGTAGCGGTATATGACATTTGGTATCCTACATCTTGAGACTTGCAGGGATTTTCAAAAATTACAGTTTTAAAAATAGCTAAAACTATGTTTTAAAAAGAATTTTAAGTGAAAAGTTTAAGAAATCTCTGAAGGGTTTCTATCAAGTCCAGGCTCCAGGAGACAGAGACAAAAATCCCAGAATTGGCAATTTACCGAAGGGCCTTCTAGGTGCACACTTTTTACGGAGCTGAGATGACCTTAGTCAAATTGTATTACCCCTTCTTTTACATCGCCTTAGAAGGGCATTAGGTTACAAGTATTTATATACACACACATTTGTGTGTATACTCAACATGTATAAGTATATATTTATATATAATTGTGCAGGTATAGATATAGAAATATATGCATATATACTTACATATAAATGACATTACATATGTAGACATAGGAGGCACTTTATATGTAAACATGAAGCATTACATATGTGCATATGTAAGGTATTATACATGTGGATATGCATAAACTCATATATAACATTAATTTATGTATGTGTATTTCAGGCAAGTAAGTGTCAAGGTCTGCGTAGGGGGTGGAGCTAAGGGTACTGAAGGACATAGCTAATGTGTGTATATATATAATGACTTGAGAATATATGTACAATTATTTGAAGATTTAATAGTTACTGCATCCAAGTGAAACTTTAATCCCCTGCTGAATTTTCATTTTCTTTTTTAATGTGGTGAAGGATAAAAGCCAAGGAGGCTAGGGAGGTTTGATATCTGTCATGGTCGCCCTGGAAATCATTCCAGGGAGCAAATTGCTTGTGCAAATTCCAGTTCTGTACGTTTTCGTCAACCTCAGCACTAGCGACACTTCGGGTCAGCTAATTTCTGTTCTGAGGGCTGCCCTGTGCATTGTGGGATACTGAGCCGCACTTCTGGCCTCGGCCACGTGACTCCTCTCCCAGGCGTGATAACCGAGAATGTCTCCTGAGGGCCAAGCACCCGGGCTGGGACCAGTGTTCTAGAAGAAACCAAATTTCAGGCCTATAGCCGCAGTTCTGGAAATAACCATTCTTCTTTTCTTAGGCTTCTGGGGTCTGGCACTCAGTATTTAAGGATATTTAGTCTTCTCAAACAAACAAAAAAAAAAATTGAAATTATAAAATTTCAAAAGTCCCAAATTTAGAGATGGGGAAACTGAGGCCCAGAGAGGAGATAGCACTTACAGAGAGAAACACAGAGGGTCAGGGACTACTAGGCTTTGAACCTTCCCTGACTGACAAGCTCCCCCATTTCTCTGCCTCCCTCTCTCTCTCCCACACACGCCCCTCGTTCTCTCTCTCCACCCCAGGACTTTGCATGGATTGGGGCTAACGCAAAGTCAAGGCAAGAAGGGAGGCCCCGTTCCATCGACTAATCAAATACACATAAAAGCTCTTTGTGAACTATAATTACGTTTGTTCGCTCCTTGGGTTGATTTATTTTTTATTTTAATTGTCAGCCCTGCTCCACCATGATGCTAATAGAAATGTTATTGCAGCCAATATGCACTAAAATGATGTCTAAAGATTATTAATGAGAGCAATAAGAAGGTGTCTTCATAATAAGTCAGCATTAACAGAGTAATTCATTTTACCTGATGTAATTGGATTGTAGCGTTTCAATGGCCTGGGACTTCCTCCTAATTGGGATTAGCTGCAGCTTCCTCCTTTTAGGAGAACATTTAACTCTTCCTCTTCTACTTTCCAGTTTTTTTATGAAGTAATTAAATGTGAACTGTCGGGGCACTTCTGGAAAGGGAGCCGAGATCTGAGTGGATGCTGTGGGGGTGAGGGAAGGGGCGGAGCAGAGACCCCGGTGGCCACTGAGAAACCTGGGCCTCCCCGCCCTCCACTCCGCTCTTCTCTCTTCCTTCTCCCCTCCCCTCTCCTCCTCCCTGTCCTCCTTCTCCTCTTCCTTACCTTCCTGCTCATCAGACCGTTTCATTCTTCACTGAGGAGCTCAGATCTTAGAGCACACGCCGCAGAAGTGAGGCTGGAACCAAGCAGTCAGAGACAAGCGTGAGCCAGCAGTCGCCTGGAGACGAGTCACCCGCGAGGGAGGAGAGTCAGTACCTAAACCCCACTCGGTACCCCTGCCCCAGCCCACCCTGTGTCGGCTGCATCGGTGTGCAGGACCCCACAGGCTCAGCCACACCCTCCATCTGGGCTTAGGCTGCGCGCTCCGAGCTTCCGCAGGGAGGCTCCCCTTGCTTCTTACCCGGCAGCCTCGCTGCTTGGGTATGTAATAGGCAGCGTGGGTGGCTGCAACGAAACACCGCGGCCTGGGCGGCTGCAAGCACAGGGCTCTACCTTTCACAGTGGAGGCTGGAAGTCTAAGACCTAGGAGAGGGCTGGCTGGGTGTCTTCTGAGGCCTCTCTCCTTAGCTTGCAGGTGGCCGCCTTCCAGCTGTGCCCTCACGTAGCCTTTTCTGTGTGCGCAAATCTCTGGTGTCTCTCCGTGCGTCCAACTGTCCTCTTCTTGTAAGGACGCCAGTCAGATTGGATTACGGCCTACTGTTGACCTTATTTTAGCTTCACCACCTCTTTAAAGACCCTTGCTGCAAACCATCACATCCCGAGGCACAGGGGGTTAGGACAGCAATATCCGAATTTGGGGAGCACACAGTTCAGCCCATAATAACGTGGTCCACTGGTCAAGCTCTACACCCTCCATGGAAGCTCTGGGTCTCTGCGCTGCCCAGGGAGGCGAGAGACTGAGCAGGCCGCCTCCGGTCTCGCTCCATCTGACGAGGCTGGGCTCCATGGTAGTCTCCGCATCGCACCACGTCGGAGCAGTAACACCGCCGTTCAGTGAGATCTCTGAGCTCCGACTGGGAATCGGAGCGCCGGTCCTCCCGATTTCAACTTCCCTTCCACCCAGCACCCTCATCTTTGGGACTTTGGTCCAGAGGGAGGCATCCAGACAGATCCCACCATCTTCCGTTCCTAAATAGCATCGTGGATAAGAGCATTGGAACTAGTGTGCCTGGCTTCAAACCCAACAGGATCTGGAACATTCTAATGCTTTAGTTTTCTCATTTGTAAAATGGGAATAACAATTGTAACTACCTTAAGGTTTGCAAGGGATTTAAATATGGATACACACATACACACATATTTCATAGACGTTTAATACATATTAACTAATATACGTAGGTACATTTACATACATTTAATGAATATGTATTGTGGACCCTGAGGGAAAAGCTACTAGGACTAGCTGCTGGCGGCTCACTGGGCTCAAATTTAAAACAGCAGAGCCCAGCAGCCATTTCTACACAGGGGCCTCTCACACAACGTGCACTTCAGGGAGAAGCCTGCGTTGAACTCCCAGCCTGCACTGTGGTCCTGCCATCTGAATCATCTCTTATAAAGGTTTCCTGGAATCTTATTTCAACCAACAGGAGCAAGGCTTTCCCCATCCAACTGAAGCCGGGCAGCTCCGGGCCCCCCAGAGCAACTCTGTTCTGACCAATCAGGACAGTGCCTTTTGGACCAATGAGACTGCGAGGATTTGGAGTCCTCATTTGCCTGAGGACAGACCAGTTGGGGACCAGAGGCAGGGACTTTGGGCTACACAAGCCAGCGCCCCTCTGGCTCTGGAAGCCGTTTTCTCTTTCCACCGGCGGCAGACTGGCACAGATCCGAGCCGGCCAGCGTGGGGCAGAGCAGAGCTGTCTAGCAGAGGGGGGCCCGGCCCCAGGGCCACCTGGCCCCAGAGCTGCCTCACAGCCATGCTGTTTTCACAGCTGTGCTGGAAGAAAATTGAGCTGTTTTGCACTGAATAAAGTTTCCTTCTTCGCTGTACCCCAAATCGGGGATTCCTGTTGGCGCTGAATTGGTGCCAGTGACCACTGATTGACAAGGTGAAGTGTGGTGCACAGTGAGCCCTCAACACGTGCGGCCGTCGGTATCCTGACCTCTGTCCTCCTGCCACTCATGCTGCCCCTACTCCCCGCCCTGTACGTTGGGACCCCTCCTCCCTCATGTCCCCGCCCGGCCAGGGGCAGCACTGGCTCTCCTCCTCCCCTGAGCACGTCATGGCATGGTGACCACAGGGAGCGTGTGTCCTGGGGAAGCGACATAAAGAGTACGTTTGTTTAACATTTAGAAAAATCATTCCCATTATCTATGTACAAGTATGCCAGGCACCAGGCTAGTCATGGACACGCAGAGACTTTTAACCAAAGAGCATGGTTTCTGCCCTCCTGGAGTCCATTTTTCAGTATGGAGACATGCCAGGGAGACCAGGCTCAAACCCTGGCTCGGACCTTTCCTGCCTATGTGTCCTGAGCCCATCATTTTTCCTCTCTGAGCCTCAGTTTCCTCAGCTGTATGTTGGGATAATACCAGAAGCTCTCCTGAGGGCTGGATAAGACAAATGCATATTAAGTGCCTGGCAGAGAGTTCACATAATACAGATTTTAAACAGCAGTGTAAATAAGCTTAACAGATTGACGATAAACCTGACCCCATAGATAAGGAGGCTGCCATGAAGCCCGCCATGCCTGGCATAAGCTCAGCTTCCAAAATGCTTGCGGAGGTCCACGCAGGAAACTTGGAGCTGGTGCTACCACTTCCGTCATGGGGGAGGGCATCGGAACGGCCCAGTGTCAGATCCAGGCCTGGAACTGAAGCCACTGGCCCAGACATTAAACCCCTGCCTGGGAACTAGGGGGAGCTGGGACATGCAGTGGCTGCATGGCGGGCCACTGCATCCCGGTGGCTGAGCTGAGCATGCAGAAGACAGAGGCAGCCTATCTGGTGGCCGTGCATGGAAGGAAAGGAAAACAGGAATGAGGGTTGGGGGCCATCCAGGTGCCAAGGAGGATCGAGCCCCTGCCAGGCCAAACCTGGGTTCTGTCCAAAAGTCACTTGCAAGAACAGCAGGGAAAATGTGGCCATCACAAGCCAGACCTTGTGAGGATGGGGACTTCGCCTTCCTCCGTTTGGCATTCACTTGGGTGTCAAGGACGGCCTCTTTCTGGCATCTGGCTGTTCAGGAACAAAGGGGCTTGGGTAGTGGGGAGTCTCCCGGTCCCCATCCTGACAGTGTTCCTTTCTTAGGGGTTACAGCAGGAGTCAGCCATGTCTGGGCAGAAAGCACAAATAAGGATGTGGTCCCCCCATCCTGAACCCCCATAGTCCCCCTTATCACCACAGCCCTGATGCTGAGCCTCAGATGGTCCCACTATTGATCCCCCCTCCCATAATGAACTGTAACAACAACCCCATTATTCTGTGCTCACCCATTGGCTAAGGATAATATAAAATTAGCCAGCGTGCACAGGGCCTCTGAGGATCGATTTCCCTACTCAGATTACTTGTTACGAAAGAATAGAGCTGTCTCCCCCATAATTGAACAAGTTAACTCCTTGTCTCATAAAATGTAAGCCAGTATTGATTGGCTGGTGTGGCGTATGGGGTGGGGTGTCTTAGAGAGGGGTGGGAGCACCAGGCCTGGAGATGCTCTTCCCCTCCCCAACCCTCCCTCATGGCCCTGCCCCGCTTAGCTCTAGAGGTTGGGGCACCAAGTCCAAGGCTAGATCCTTGCTCTAAATAGTTATCGGGAGAGGGTTCCTTGAATCCCAGTTTAATACCCTCAGTCTCCCACATTTCCAAAACGAGGGCGTTAATACCTGTCAGAACACTTGGGGAGGTTGATTCACAGGAACCTGGGTTCAAATCCTGACTCTGTCAAATGCTAGCCGTGTGACCTGGGACCAGGTCCCCAGCCCCCTGAGCCTCTGTTAATGGGGATAATGTCAGTAACCACCTTAGAGGTTGCTGAGAGGGTCGGATGAGCAAACCCGGACACAAGCCAGGCACCCAGGCAGAGGTGCCCGTAAACAGCAGTGACTACTCGCATTCGTGGTTGTTTTCATTTTTGTAGGCAACAGAAACCCTCCGAGGTAACGCAGGAAATTAAGACCCACACATAGTTTTCTGTTGGGTGGGTGAGTGGAGCCTCTAAGGGGTGGGGGCAGAAAGTCCTGTTTTCAATACCTCTGACCGTCTCTCATGTGTGGCCAGAAGCCACAGGCATCTCGATGGGCGGGACAGCCCCCCCCCCACCATGTTTTCAAACTGGAGAGACAGCTTTGCCAATCCAAAGAGGAAGGGGCTCACCTCTCCCGCCATGGGAGCTCGCCTGCCCACCTGACCCACGTCCCCATGCCAACGGTGACAGCCCCATCTGCTGACACAGCCTCAGTAGACCTGACCAACGGGACCACCTGCCGCCAGGAGAGGGTTCGTGTTCACTGTGTTTGGGACCATTTCCCAAGGCCTGCCCACCAGTCAGCAGCGGGCAATGCATGCTCAGGAAAGTCCAGCGTTCAAGGCTATCATCCCTACTGACTTTGGCTGGGATCGCAGAAAGGAGACAGGGAGCAGGAGGCAGTGATGAAAAGAAGTAAACAGCAGCTGAGGTCCTGGGGTCGGGCGCATACTTTATGGCCATGGGAAGCCAACACCGTCGACTCCCGTATAGGCAGATTTTGCCTTTACCTAGGTGTGAGGTATGAGGCTCATTCTCTAGCTGAGAAGGACAGTGGAGTCACTCAGAATTTACTTCTCTGCTAGCCACGCAGTTTGTGAATTTCTGTTCTAATCATAAAGTCAATGACAGTAATACCAACACTTACAGCGTGGGCTCGCTGCACGCCCGGCTGCTCTCTAAACACTTGCCCAGTGTCCCCTTGCAGAGCCCCGCCCTCTGTGTAGGGGACATGTTTTCATAACAGGGATCACTTCGTTGAGACCTTCTCTGCGCACAGGCTAAGGGAGGTTGTTCTCGATGATCCTTGCCCCGCGAGGGGTACTGTTTCTGTTTTCTGGATTAAGCACCTTGCAAACAACTGCTAAGAAGACGAGGGTTCTAAACCCAGGCACGCCAGCCCCGGAAGCCCATGCTCGAAGCTACTTCACTTGATCACATCTCCCTGGTATGAAAATTAGTATCAATGAAAGTGGCATTTTTAGACTATAACTGACAGCAGGCTCTTGTCTAAGTTTCCGGGTTGCTTTTGGTGGTGGTGGTGGGACAGGCTAATGTTTTCTGAGCCGAGGAGTTCATTTGTTCCTCTCCAGAGGACGCAGCCCACTCCAATGAAGCAGCATGAGATTTGTGGTAAGATACGAGTTCAAGGGCTAGTTCTGCCATTTACCAGCGGTGTGACTCTGGGAAAGTCACTTAACTTCTCTGAGCTTCAGTTTCCTTACCTGCAAATAGGGATAAGAGTAACCTCACCTCAGGGGTTAAAGAGAATCAAATGAAATAATGTCCCTAGAAAAAATTCTGAAAGCCCACAGAAACATTCACGCCATTAGCAAAATAATATATTGACTCCTCACGATGACAGTAAAATGGGACCGGCAGCAGACCGGCCCACTTCCCAGTAGGCATTGAAATAGGAGATTTCAATGGGGTGCTGGTGCTCCATATTCAAGACGATGCCATGCATGCTTGCTTTTCTTATTGGGTGCTTGAATGCCAAGGGCACATGCAATGCATACTGGACAGAAGGCAGCAGGAAGTTGGATTCTTGCCTGACCCCCCCCCCCAACCAACTGAGTGACCTGGCACATAGTCATTCCCCATTCTCAGCCCAGCTGCCCTTATTGTAAGAAGACTGGGTTGGGGAGGGCCTCCTGAATGTGCCACCTGGCCTTGACCTTCTTTGGCTGCTTTTTGTGCAGGAAGTATCAGCCGGCACCCTTCCTGGCTGCTCTCCAGGTTCTGCCAGTGTCCCAGCTCACCTAAGACAGGAAGCTGGGTTAGGGCCCCAGCCTGCTCCTCCCCGCCTTTCCATCTCAGAGAGTGAGATTGCCACCCAGACCCACAACTGGGGGGCCACTCCGGCCCTCTGTCTCTCTTACCCCTCATCCGGTCCACGAACAAGTCCTGTTTACCTTCCCAGCATCCCCAACTCCATCTACAGCTCACCATTGCCACTGCTTCCTCCCTGGAAAAATTTTAAATAATCACAAACTACAGAAAGTTGCAAAAATAGTAGAGGGTCTCATACACTTTTTGCCTAGCTTGCTGTCATGTTAAGAACTTACAGGAACTTAGCACAAACCGCCATGTTGCCACCCCGGACACCCACCTCCCCACTGGTCTCTCTGTCCCTCTGACCCACTCTCTACATGGCGGCCAAAGACACCATCTTTTCTTTCGACATCCAAATGTTTCATTGTGCACTTTTTGCTCTATATTGTTATTACAAAAACTGTGTGTAGAAAATTCAAGCAGTGTATAAGAGGGAATACAATGAAAACTAAGTCTCTCATTCCAGACTTTTCTCCAGAGGAAACCAGTCTTACACTTTACGTGACACTTGCAGGCACTTTCTAAACATATGCAAGCATTGTGGGTGTGTAGTTTTAAAAATATGGAGTTCCTGATCCATGTTTTGCAACTTGATTTATTAAACTGCTTGTTTTAAAGTCATTTTAGACTGAGCATGAGAATTTATACTCACCCTTCACCCAGCTTCCCCTAACTTTAACAGATTAGAGAACCAAAGTAGAAGGATTGAAACTAGGTAATAACCAATACGGAACTATTCATTAAACTACAGACCTATTCAAATTTGACCAGTGTTCGACCCTGATGCCGTTTTTCCATTTCAGAAGCTCGATGCAGAATCCCACATGGCATCTTGTCTTTGGGTGTCCTTAGTTTCCCATCTGTGATGATTCTTCAGTCTTTTATGGCTTTTGAAAAACACTGGTCAGGACTTGTGTGGAATGTCTACTAGTTTGGACTTGTTTAACGTTTTCTCATGAATGAACTGAGGTTATGCCTTTTGTGGGGCACAAACGCCACGGAAATGGTGCTGTGTCTTTCTTGGTATATCATCTCAGGGGGTACATGACGTCGGTGTGGCATCTGCTGTTGACATTGACCGAAGATGTCATCTGTTGACAGCATGCTTCTCCAGCAGCTTTCCACGGCACTTAGGGAAAAGTCCCAAGTCCTCAGCAAGGCCCACAAGGCCTGCCTGATGGTTCTGCCTGCTCTGACCTTCAGCCCCTGCAGGCAGCCTTGTTCCTGTCAAAGACGTGCTAGTCTCCACGGGATCCTGGAACACACTACTCTCTTCCATCCTGAAGGTTCTTGTACTTGCTAGTGCCTCTGCAAAGTGTTCTCGAATCAGCTTATAGATTTCTACAAAAATTCCTGCTGGGATTGTGATGCAAATCGCATTTAATCTACAAGTGTATTTGGTAGGAATCAACATGCTAAGAATATTGACTTATCCAATCATTGAACATGGTATATCTGTATTTACCTAGGTCTCGTCTGATTTCTTTCAACAGAGTGTTATAGTTTTTGGCAAAGGGTTCTTCGCCTTTGCTGTGTTCTGCTGATAGGAAGTGAAGTGTAAGTTCCTTCCATACTCCAGGGGAGGGGTCGCACCAAGGTGAGTGCCAGGAGACCCCTGGAGGCCAAGTTAGAGTCCCCCCCCCACATTTATCTGGGTGGCAGTGACCCTCCTAACTTTCTGGCTAAGCATACCTTCCTGGTGTTCCCAGTGCTCTGGGAATAACCTTCTGGGGGGTTCCGAAGAAGGAGAGATGAGTGGCGGGAGCCCGGTATATGTGCGTGATACGGTCCTAAACTCCATCCCACCGCGTCCCCCTCACTGTCCTTTCATGCTACTCTTTGCACGTACTCCGGGTTTCCTTGCTGTCTGGGCAGAGCCTCCAGCCTGGACCTAGGTCACCCACTCTCTCCATCGGTCAGAAACCAGAACCCCTGCAGAGCCCAGGCTCCAAGATCACCGCCTCCAGGAAGGCCTCCTTGAGTCCCTGGCAGAATCGAGCTCTCCTCTGGACTTCTACAAAATGCTGATCATACCTGATGCGTGACACTTCAGTCTACCGTCTTTTGTAATTATTCATGTCCAAATCAGTTACATTCTTTATGCGGTGACAATCCACTGGTTTAAGAAGAGAAAAGTGCTGTATTGGCTCATATGATGGAAGAGTCTGGGGTAGACTGACTTCAGGCACAGCTGGACTCAAGGACTGATGTCAGGTCCAGTCTCTCTATCACTCTGCTCCACTCTCCTCTTTGTGGTCTTCGTCATGGGCTCCCAAGGGCAGCGGGGTGCTCCCCAGGGCTCCAGACCTAAACCAAGTCAGCCTAACTCCGACTGAAAGAGAGACTGGCCCCTTCCCCACAGAGGGTCCTGGTTTGTGGTTCATGGACTTCGAACACTCCGTGCGTCCATCCATCCCCGTATGAATCACGGCGGCCAGGTGATACTACATGAGTCAAGGTGAGGCTGGTTCCCCTGAGGAAATCCAGGACTCAGTTACCAGAAGAAGCAGGGACGATGGATGCTCAGTGCTGAAGCCCCCACCGGGTGCAGGTGTTTTCTCTGCACAGACTGTGGGATCCTGGAGGGCAGGAATTACGCCCTTTCCCTTCCATGTGGCTTCCCAGCCCCTGGCCCAGGACAGAGCCCAGCTGGTGCCAAGTCAGTGTTTGTTGAGTAAATCAAGGAATGGATGAATGAATGGCTGAGTGAATGGCTGAGTGGAGTAGGAGTCCCCATAGTTTTCAGTAAAGGGCTGGATGGTAAGGATTTGTAGCTTTGCACCTCTGCTCTATTGTAGCAACAGACAATACAAAAGGTCAAGTGTGGCTGTGTTCTTATATAACTTTCTTTAGGCACACTGAATTCTGAATTCCATGTGATTTTCACGTGTCAAGAACTATTCCACGCTCACGCCTCACAGGAAGGGGCGGCAGGAGCTCTGGTTTGCTGCCTCTGGAAGGAAAGACAGCCCAGGAGCGGTCAGGAGACAGAAACCTCACCCTCTGCCGGTGGTGTCCCAGCCCCCTCAGCTTCACACCCTGCCGAGCTGACTTTTGTGTGAGGCCCATTGTTGTGCCATAAACACGTGAAAAGGTAACATTTAATTTAAGTCGTGCATCTGGAGCATGGAGGAGCCTTCAGCTGGCTGCATTTAAATCTCCGCGTTCCACACCAGCGCCTCTAAAATTGTTAAACTGCGTTGCCCTGCCAGTGCATTAAACCTGGCCCGGGGCAGCCAAGCTTGACAAACAGAGGAGCACTTTCCTCTGAGCAGATCTGCCTGGGCAGGATCCTGCTCCCTCCCAGCCGCTCCCAAGAAGCCCAGGCTGTCCCAGCCCGGGGGGCCTTCGGTGCCAGCGCCCAGTGCCCGGCAATTGTATCTCTAATCAACTGCCTCTAAGCAGGTGAGCATTTATCTCAGTCAGTTACCCCTTATAATTACTGTATCGAACCTAGTTGTCTATAAAATGAATGGTTTGTTCAGACACTTTACCCAAAGAGTTCATTAGGGGTTAAACAAAATGCAATCCCATTTGCAAAGAGTATAATAAATTGTTTCATCTGTGAATTTAGCTGTTCTCCCTAATGCAGACATGGGTGTTACAGTGGCTTTGCCTTGATAGGGTTATGGGTTAATGAAATGCCTTTTCTGTTGCTTATTTTCCTCTCTTCTGTGCTGAGTGATAAGTAGCTAACCAACGAAGCTTGTAATTACAATCTTACAGAAACCGGGCCGATCTGTATATAAATCTCACCATCCAATTACAAGATGTAATAATTTTGCACTCAAGCTGGTAATGAGGTCTAATACTCGTGCATGCGGTAATCCCCTCTGGATGCTGGCTTGATCAGATGTTGGCTTTGTAATTAGACGGGCAGAAAATCATTATTTCATGTTCAGGAAAAAATGAGGTTGGTGGGAAGTTAATTTTCTCACCGCTCTCTGAAGCGTAGACAAGAATTTAATGATTTAATCATGATTGTTAGCTCTTTTGCAATCAATTTGTAATGATTGTGTAGCAACTCTCTTCAAGGGAAGCTGCTTTGGAGAGGAGTTTGCAAACAGCCGTTGAAGGGGGGGCGGGGCTGGCCTTCGAGGGCCACGTGACACCAAGCCCATTAAAGCGCTGTCTGCGGCGGGACTGTGATGCGGGGGGAGCTCCAGCCTTCCTGCCTGCAGAAGTCCTCCTGTTCCCGCAGCGTGTGAGGGGATAGAGCGTCTTAGACTGCGGAGCCCCACGCTCAAGGAGCTCCACGCACGCAGACTTAGCGGCCCGCGCCTCGGGAGCCGTTTTCTCGGTATAGTGCGGTGTAGATTTGTTTACAAACCTAAGTGCGCGAGAAGTAGTGGATTTTACTTTCTTGACGTTTACTTAATTCTGACTTGGAGACTCATGGGGCTCTCTCACCAGATAAATCCAGTTCTCTACCCGCCCCCCTCCTGAGAGGGGCTGACATCCAGGACGTGGCTGGGTGCAAAGGCCCCACTGTGTCAGCCTGCGAGGTCCCCTTAGGTTTCAAGGCTCCCCTTCCATCCGTGAGACACCAACATTGGGGCGACGTCCAGCCAGGAACCTGGTTCCAGCCTCTGGAGCTGGGTCAGGGAGTCGGGGGCGAGGGGGAGCTGGCGCTGATTTCCAGCAGGCGCCACACTCCCTGGCAAGGCCAGCTCCCTACTTCCCAAGTTAAGGCTCCTGTGAGGGACCCCGGTCCACCCCAACGAACTCATCTCTTCAATAGCTATGTTTTCCAAAAGATCAGAAGAGCCTTTAACTTCAGGGAACTTCTGTTTGCAGCTCTGCCGGAACTCCTGGGGCCTAGAATTACAAAGCCCGCCTACCTGCTCCAAGGGGGAGATAGAGAACGCTAATTAATATTTCAGTAAATTATCCTCCTGTATTAACTCAGACTCCCTCTTGTGTGTTCATCTGATGATTTAGTTTGCAGGTGCCCCAAACGCGCGCCCCTCCCTCTATTGGACAGTGTGATTATCACTTGGAGGGGTGTCTGGTTGTTTGTTCGAGTCAGTTCTAGAAGCTTTTATTAAGCCCTAGCTAGAAGTTCAAGACTGAGCAGAGGATACCCGTGTGTACAGGGTGGGGGAGTGGAAGGTGATAAACAGTGTTAACATTTATTACTGCATTTTATTGAATTTCATTGACTCCATCAATTGTAAAAAGCATCATTATTTTATGTACTAAGAAAGTAAAAGGCATTTCCAACTAAAGTACGAACAGTACTTCTTTAATCACTTAGAATTTTTATTTCCTACTTAATGAAAGTGCTCTCTCGTACTTATATAAACATAGATTTTTATCATAGATCATTCCCTCGCACACATAAAAAGGAAGATCTGGGTGTGATGAATCGCACAGGTTTTCCCGAACTGTCTTTGTATTCAAAACCCACGTTTTCTGAGCTGAGGCCATCGATGCCTGTGAGTTCTTTGAAGAAGGTTGCTCTGCTGTCTTGGGGATGTTCTTCTAAGCAATGCCACCCTTCTGTCAGTTTTGATGCTGATGTGCAGGTCACACCACTGATGTCATGGTGGCTCTTGCCAACATGGACCCCAAGTTCAATGATACTAAAATGTGAAAAACAAACCAAAGCAAGGTCATCTCAAAATCAATGAAACACAGACAGTCCTCAGCATCATCAGTGCATTCTGCGACTTTAAGGGAAATGATGTATAATAAAGACAATTTTACCACAGGCTAATTGATATAAACAAAAATTAGGTTGCTACAGCATCTCATCAATGTTATAACAAAAAGACACTGAAGGAGTCGATGTCATTCAAGGACCTGCTGTACAAGGAGTAGCTGGCCTTGGGCAAAAGGATGGTTTTTCACCCAGGGCATGTGCGGTGAGGACAGAGACCTTGGGGTAGCCGTGGTGAGGAGGGGAGAGGATGCTCAGCTCTGGGCAGAGTGTTCTCAATGGAGTAAGAGCTGAGCTCAGCTATGCAACTGGGTTCTGAGTTCCAGAAGCTCAGTCTCTCTAAACCCCACCCCCAAGGGATAAGGAAGTTGGCTAGGGCCCTTAAACCTCCCTGGCTAGTTGTTGAGATAACAGAAGGCTAGGAGGAAATGAGGAGGAAGCAGATGCTGGTGGGCCCTCAGAACTAAGAGCAAGCAAGCAAGGCAAATGGGGAATGTCAAGGGCTCCATCAAAGGGATGGGCTAGAGTTTGCACGTCAGGCTGGTGGATTTCCATGCTCATTCCCACCTCCAGGTCGCTACTCCTGGTGTTTGTCCCACTGGGAGGTCCCAGCACACCGCCTCTTTCTCCGAGTACTGCATGGTGCCTTATACCATCGCTAGGGCGTAACTTGGTTAGAGGCGTCGCCCCTGTTAAAATAAAGCTTCTTAAAAGGTTTTTCAATTTGTGGGCTGCTGTCTCTCACTCTCGGTAGCCAGCCGCCCTGAACTTGTCTTTCGTTTCCTCGTTCTTGTGTGCTCCCTCTCACCACAGGGCCTTTGCACATACTTCCCCTACTGCCAGGACGTCTCTTTCTTTTCCTCCGCATCCCTCAGGTTTTGGCTTGAACGTTTTCTTCCCAGGGAATGTATCCCTGTAGCCTGAGTACATCATCCTTTCCATTTGTGGGCACTCTGTGTGCCAGGTGACTTTTCTGCACAATGCTGGTCACAGCTGCAATTTACATTTCTCCGTGTGATTACCTGGCAGGTGTCTGTATCTCCCACTGGAGTGTTGGCTTCTACAGGGCAGGGACCGCGTCTGCTTTGCGTCCTTGCCTAGAACAATGTCGACACATAGTGAAGTGCTCTCTCTCTCATCCTCCCTCTTCGTATAGATGAATGATGAATGAATAAACGGGTCCCTTATAGATGAATGGAAAAATCAGAGCAAGGGCGATACACATGAGAGGCAATTCTGTGTAGAGCCGGAAGCAACATTAACCCCTGCTGAGTTGCCCTCCAACAGGTGCGGGTGATCGTGAACCTCATGTGTGACACTTGCGATAGACCACGGAGCACCTAGTGAGCCCTCAAGAAAATGATGCTGAATGACATTGATTTGAATTATCTTCCATCTCTCTTCTAGCACTGCCAGTCTAAATTTTAGCCATCGAACATTTTGTCTGTGACAAACTGCCTCCCCTACCCCAACCCCTGTCTCAATCTCCTGATGATTCTGGGGTCATTCATCTGGACTCTGTAGCTGCATGAGAGCGCCCCCCAGAGGGCAGGGAAGGCTTGGGCTTTCCTTCTGCAGCCAGCCTGGGGCCATCCTTGTAGGTGGGCACCAGTCTTCCCGCAAAGCTGCCTGTCTCTCCACTGGGCTTCTCCAATTGTTGAGTTCATTTTTCTTTCTTTTTCCTAATTGTTTTTATAATCATGGTAAAATGTACATAACATAGAATGTACCCTCTTTACAGGTCAGTGGGTATGAAATACATTCACATTGTTGGGCAGCCGTTCCCACCTCCATCCGCAGAACATTGCTCATCGTGTAGAACTGAAGCTCTGTACTTACTCGAGTAATACAAACCCTTCATTCCCTGTCCCTCCCCCGGCCCCTGGCAAGCAGCATGCTACCTTCCGTTTCTATGAATTTGACTCTTCTAGGAATTTCGTAGAAGTGAAATCACACAGCATTTGTGTTTTTGTGCCTGGCTTATTCCACTCTCAGCATAATGTCCTCAAGGTTCTTCTTCCACGTTGCAGCACGAGTCAGGATGCCCTCCCTACGCCAGGCTGAATCGTATTTTATGGTCTGGGTATACTGCGTTTTGTCTATTCAGTCACCATGGACACTTGGGTGGCCTTCACCTTTGGCTGTCTTGCCGCCTTCTAGCCATGTCTGTCATCTCATGGCTCTGAGCCCCAAGCCCCTCGTCTATAACACAGAAATGACAGTAACAGGGTCTGCTTCACAGGACTGTGATAAGGACTGACTTATTTAATGTATGTAGAGAGACCAACATGTGCCTGCCATGTTGTTGTTCTTTTCCTTATTCTAAATTATTCTTATTTGCGCACAGAGAAGGCATGGCCAGACACGAGGAACCCGCAGGCCTCTGTTCAAGTACCCAGTCCTCTGCTGCCTGTCCCGGGGCCCTACCTGGCCTGGGAAGGTGTGACCCACCTGTCGTCAGCGCTCTCCCTGGGAGACGGGAGGGTAGATTTCTTCTTTATCTTTTTCCCCTGTTTTAAAAGGTTGGAAAAGTGAGCATCGTTCTTTTGTAATCACAGCTAAATGTTAAAACAATCACTGAGATGGTTGATAAAAATGCAAGCTAGCAAAGTTCAGGAGAGAAAGTAGAAGATTTGGAGCTGAATCCCACGTGGAAAATAACAACAAACGAAACCAGAAATTCAGCCAGAGGTGCGGTGAGCAGGTCAGAGTAAATAAAAGTAGTGAAAAGGCAGAGAATGCAAAATATAAATCTAAAAATGACAGACAATGAGAGACATAAAAGACAAAGAGGATCAAACATACACATAAGTGGTAGACTTGAAGAAGGGAACCACAGCACATAAAAATACTAAAAACCAGAGTCAAGAACATCTTTGTGAGAGAAAGATTTTGACTGTTGAATTGGCACAGAAAAATTATTGAGAAAAAGGCCTTTCTTGGTAAGGTTCCTAAACTTCCAAAAAGAAAGAGAGAGAGAATCATATCAGCATCTGGTGTAGAGGGTACTGGAGGAAGAGGGTCAAGTACATGGGGTAAAACTGGATGGGCCTCAAACTTCTCCACAGTGATTTGCAATTCACAAGACAATGGAACAGTATTTATGAAGCTCTGATATGGAAACATAAGACCCTCAAATTTATGCCCAACCAAACTACCGCTCAAGTATAGAAACAACACACATTCTCAAGCATGGGAGGGATGTAGAACCCACGGATTCTCCTTGGAAATGGGAGAGAGAGAGAGATAGAGCCAACTTGGAGATGAATGAAAGTAGAGAAGAAAGAAGTACCTGAAAGGACTGGTGGGGCTATTTACCTCATTTCGATATGTAAACTCAAACTAAAGAGCTGTAGAGATTGTGGTCCAGAAGAGTATGCATATCATCGACCTCAACTATAAAAATAATGGTAACTAAAAAGAAGAAGGATCAGCGGTGCGTGGGTTGGCTAGGGCTGCTGTAACATCACCATAAACTGTAGGGCTGAGACAACTGAAGTTTGTCTTCCAGCTCTGGAGTCTGGAAGGTCAAGATCAAGGTGTCAGCAGAGTGGGCTCCTTCTGATGGCTTCCAGTGGTTTGCTGGCAACCTTTGGTATCTTCTGTCTCCGCCTTCACCCTTACATGGCGTTCTCCCTGTGTGCATACATGTCTCTGCGCCCCAGTGTCTCCTTCGAATAAGGACATCCGTCACCTTGAATTAGGGCCCACTCCGTTGACCTCATTTTAACTTGATTTCCTCTGTAAGAACCTCATTTCCAAATAAAGTCACATCCCGAAGTTATTGGGGTTAGAACGTAAGCATATGGATTTGAGAGATAGAATTCAGCCCGTAACAAGTAGAGAGGAGGAGACTTGGGGAGAAGGATAAATGTGTGTGTGTGTGGGGGGGGGTTTACAGGAATTACATAAAGTTGAGATTTGTAGCTTAAGAAAGAAAGTGGCTTTAACCTCTTAACGTTTTTGTAATTTTTCCCCCTTAACTTTAGGTGGGTCTGGGAACAAATGAGTCTTATAGCTGGAAGTTTAGCAACTCCCTTAGGTTTGCTTCCTTTTTTTTCTTTAAATTCAATTAAAATGGATTTTTTTAATTCAAAAAATGTGATTAAAATGATTTTAAATTTAAAGGGAGAAAATGATCCCCAACAGATAATTCTAGCATGCAATGAGAGGCATTTCCCTACAGCAGGGGTAATCAAACTCGTTTTCACCGGGGGCCACATCAGCCTCGAGGTTGCCTTCAAAAGGCCGAAGTGATTTTAGGACTGTACACATGTAACTACTCTTTAACTGTTAAGGAGTTGAAATGACATTCGGCCCTTTAAAGGCAACCGTGAGGCTGATGTGGCCCCGGTTAAAATGAATTCGACACCCCTGCCTAGAGCCTGGTGCGGAACCAGGGGAGGTTCTCAAACCCAGGTGGGAGTGGGGCGCATTTGGCAATGTCAGGGCAGACTCATCTTTGGTTGTCGTGACTTGGGGACTGGGTGCTACGGCACCTAGTTGGCAAAGACCAAGGATGCTGTGAACATCTCACAATGCACTGGACAGCGTCTCCCCTCCCCCGACAAAGAATTATCCGGTCCCACATGTCCATGGGGCCAAGGCTGAGGAATCTGTCACTAGTGGGAGGGATATCAACTCCTGGAAGGGAGGGGAATTGGAGTTTTGCTGTAACAGGCCCAGGATTCATTTACACGGAGCATCAGTGGCTTTGCTGTGTCTCCAGAAGGGATCCTCACGTCCCAAACTCTGCTGGCATGGGGCACTGCCCATCCCGAAGGAACCGTCGCTCTCAGGACTTTGTAGGCACCGTGCCAAGCAAAAAGGGGAGACAACTTGGGGCAGGCAGACTTTTCTGGATGGTTCCGAGCGGTACTAGTGGGCCGACCACAGGCTTAGGGTTCTGATTCGGGGCCCACTCTCTCTGGGGCAGCCTTGCCCACATGCTGCATCTCCTGGGCTGTCCTGTGATTTGCCTGCCCTCCTGCCCACCCCGCAAAGTCCTCTAACCTCGCTGTGTGCCACCTCCTCTGTCCCTGAAGCCCCCCACTTGCTGGCCTCATCCTGGGAAGTCCCTTCCCTTGGAACTGCCCCGACTTGGCCATCTCTCCTGAGTGCCTTTGAAGATTTCCGGCTTCTCTAGTCAGGGAGCCGCACGCCACGCAGGGTCAGACATTAGAGCCCACTAATCGCTCTGTTCTGCCAGCACCCAAGTGCCACGCAGCCTCTCTTCACGCCTATTTCAAGCC
This sequence comes from Anoura caudifer, assembly GCA_004027475.1. Classification (NCBI taxonomy): domain Eukaryota; kingdom Metazoa; phylum Chordata; class Mammalia; order Chiroptera; family Phyllostomidae; genus Anoura; species Anoura caudifer. The sequence goes on along the minus strand of PVKU01005891.1, from coordinate 53,885 downwards.
TCCAAGGGGCTTTCAAGGGCTCTTCAGTAAATCGTGGTAAGTGTTATTCCGGCCACTCGGGCGAGGTACCTGCTTGCACCATCCCTGGCTCCCCGGCAGCTGCTCCCTGTCACTGCACTTCACTGGCGACAGACACTCATTCATTCCACTCGAGCTGACGAGCTTAGTTCCCATTTATTTGCACCTTATGAGCTGCGTCACTCCACTTACACTCTAGACGGTAAATGGTTTGAAAAAATGCAACTGTAACAAATATTCGGGGGAGGATAAGAGAGAGGGACAAAGAGTGAGGGGAGAGCGAGGAAAATTAAACCTTTGTATTCAGAGTCCAAAACACCCAGATAATGAATAAACAATGCTCTTTAATGATCTCAACCAGCAGCAGCATCAGGGAAGCCATGGAGGGCTTAAGGCTTCCTTGGAAAATAAGTCTCTCTCTGCTGTTGAACCTGAGTTATCCGAACGTGGGTCTATCAGAGGTGTTCAACCTGTGCCCTGTGGGCTGCACGCGGCTCAGGATGGCTGTGAATGCACCCAACACAAAATCGTAAATTTCCTTAAAATCTGTCTTTTCTTTTTCTCATCAGTTTTCATTAGTGTTTGTGTATTTAATGTATGGCCCTAGACAACTTTTCTTCTTCTAGTGTGGCCCAGAGACGCCAAAAGGTTGGACACCTCTGAGTCAAGCATCATTCTCAGGTCAGGAAAATAACCAAGCCAGTGTCAGCTTCTACTCGGAAGTCAGAGCGCCTGGCCTGTGTTCCTCCCTTACCCGTTCAGTGGAGGCCAGGGTTCCACTCCGCAGCCCCGCCCTTCCTGTGCTCACTGGGAGGGCTTCCAAAGGAGCTGAGGCATCTCGGCAAGGGAGCGCCTCTTTTCCTAGGTCTCAGAGCTTAAACAAACCAGGCCTGGCCCCCAAGTCTTGTAAAACCCTGATCCGTCTTCTGAGACGGAAGCACGTATGGCTGGAAGCTGGATTCTGAGCACTCTGTTCGGCCCAGAGGTAAAGAAGAAAGAGCACCCACCCCCACGACTTCCGTCCATCACATTGCCTTAAGCTTGCGAACTTCTCTTCAGCTGGTCTTCCCAGGCCTGGGCTCCAGGCTCAGAATCTGGTGGTTCATTGTGTGTTAAGGTGGTTCTGACCTAGGTTTCCATTCATGGAAACTGAGGATGGTCATACTTAGCTCCTCGGGTTCTTTCGAGGTGATGCTATGAAGAGCAGAGCGTGGCAGCTAGTTCCTGAGATGTCCAGCCAGGCTCGGTTCCCCCTGACTGGGCCCACATCTGGGGTTCAGGGTCTCAGCACCCACACGGATCTTTCTGGAAGGCAGGGCGGCCTCACACAGGGGTTCCGCATCCTTATGATGGAGACACCAAAGAGAAATTAATTCTCTCCATCCGGGGCCCTCCTCTGTATTACCTATTCATCAAAAATTGCCGGCGTTTGTGCATTTTTCATTACAAGAGTCAACATTTGCCATGTTAATAACGCAAGGGGCTGCTTTTCTTCTCTCAGACATAGAATATGTAACGATACGGCCCCTTTGATGTTACTCAGCCAATACAATATGTATCTGAATGAGGATGAGAGGTGGCCTGTTAGGGCCAGGCGTGCAGGTGCACGGTGGAGGGGATGCGGGGAGGGAGTGCGGCAGCGACCCTGAAGAGGCACAAGGAGGTAGGAAGGGGCTGGGCTTCCTGTGGCCTCCGCCCGTCCCGGCCCCAGACCTCGCTGGGGTGAGAGAGGTGACTCGGAGGATTCTCCCACCCTCTAGGGTAGCCCACCGTGGTAAATCATGACATCCGGAGGCTGTGATGTGGGGGCCCCGAGGTGGTACCGAAGCCCGGTTCCCGACCGAGGGCCAGAGGGAGGGGAGTTGCAGAGTCCGCCATGGTGTCTTGCTCATTATACCTGCTGCCCGAACACATTTACCCATAGTTCCTCCTTCCACACTCCAAAAGCCTCCTGGTTTGGAAGATCCGTTCTATCCTCACCTTCACTTTGGAGAAAATTAACGAGGGTGGTGAGTTAGGGTTAGATGGTTCGGGAGGGCCACTCAGGCATTTCATCAAGGGCAGGAGTCGGCCAGGCTGCGATCAGGTGGACAAGCTTCCAGGTGGGGGGAAGAGCGAGGACAAAGGCCCTGAGGCAGCACCGACCTTGGGCGTTGCAAGAACAGGAAAGCTAGTAAGGTAGTTGGGCAGAGGAGAGAGAGGAGCAAAAGGTAGGCAGGGCCGGGTCAGTGGGCCTAGGGAAGGGAATTTCAATTTTCTTAAGGTCAGAGGTCAGCAAGCTATCTTCTGTCAAAGGCCACAGAGTGAATCATTTAGACGTTGCAGGACATAAGCTCCCTGTCCCAACGACTCCCCTCCTTGTGGTTGCAACAAGGGCTGTGTTCCAATAAAACTTTATTTACAAGAACAGGGAACAGCTTTGACCCCAGGCTGTAACTTGCCCACACTGCTGTAGGTGAGGGGAGACCGCAGATGGATTTTCAGCAGTGGCCTGACCGTGGCAGGACCTGGTCTGATTTACGTGGCTAGAGGAGTCTCTCCCACTGCCATGAGGACAGTGGATGGGAGCGGGTCAACAGGGATTCTATTCCAAAACTTCTGCTCAGGTCCAGTCATTGCCGATGATGCCGTGGCCTCGGGCGCTAGCGGAGGAGACGGGGAGGAGTGAAAGCCTTGGGAGACGCCCAGCAGGGTTCGTGTCGAGTGCGTGACTGGGAAGGTGGGCCCAACCCCAGCCCTCTCACCTCTGCCCTTTTGCTTGTCCAAGGGGCTGGCCGGCCTGGCAGCCACCAGACCCACGCAATCAGCTCGGCAGATCTTGCCTTCTCAGTTCGAATCGCTTACAAAATCCCAGTCTGCAATTATAAAGCTTCATAGCTGTACAGCATCCATAAAAAGAAGTAATTTTAATATTTGGTTCAACTTCAAAGCAGTAACTTAGAATTATATATACCCCATTAAAATATAATGTTTTTCCCCCAAACTAATCAGATGGCTAAATCAATTGTTGGTGGATTGCCAGTGGCCTGAGGATCAATGGGAATAGAAAATGTATTCTATATTTTCCTTGTTACATAGAGTTAGAGTGCATATTTTATTAATGTTCATCCTTTGGAGACCAGATTTGTGCGTTCGCTAAAATAAACACTACAATCTTGAGGCCTTGGCTGGATGAAGAGTGCAGAAGTGCAAGGGCAAAGAACGCTTTGCAAGGAGGCGGCCCGGCCAGAGCCCTGGGAGGGTGGGGCTTGGAGGGGGGACACCTGGGGCTGAGGTCCAGGGACCTGAGTCTTTCTTGCATCTATCACTGACGTGTGTGTTGAGTGACTTTGGAATTCGTCCTTTCTGTTCTTAGTCTCTCCATTTGTCACATGAGGAGTTTAGGCACGATCACTGCAGATAAATAGGTTTTCTGCTAATGGAGCTCAATTAGTAGACCTTGCATGGAGCCTTGCTGGGGAAGAGATCCTGAAACCATGGCTGGGTTTAGAGGGAGGGAGTGCTGCAATTGATTAGTAATGTCTGTCCTGACCATGGGTAAGGCATGCTGCAAGCCAGGTATTTGTGGTGCCTGGACCACATGGAGCCTGCGGTCCCTCCTGATTCCAACAGGTTTAGTAAAGGGGCTATTAATCTGAGAGGACAGTCTTCTCTGTTACATGCAAGATCTGCTCAGGCCCTCCATGGATGATCTCACGCCCTTTCCAAAGGCCAGCTTTGGCTGGACTGTGACCTTCCTGAAAATAAAAGATTCTATATTCCATGTCCAGCTTGTCAGGTGCCAAATCTCAGTGAGGCTTAGTGTGCACCAGGCACTGCAGTGCTGAAGGCCCATAAGGCATGGCTGCAGCCTCACGTGAGCAGGGACCGTGAGAGGGGCATTTCATTTAAAGAACTGACACCTGGCATGCAGTGCTAAGGCAGCCGGTGTCTCCCTGGGCTTTCCATCCCCACCAAGGAGGAGCTAATCAAGGGGGTGGGTCACTCCCCTCACCTTCCGAGTCCGTGTCTTCCCTTGGGGAGCTGCCACCTCGCCTTGGCAGTTGCACTGTTTGGTTGCAAGCAACAGTGACCGACTTGGGCAATACCTTGGCTGCAGAGTTCAAGGGGCGAGCTCGCTGGGTTGGTGGGAGGCTGGACAGGGGACTCAGGAAAAGCCAGCACGCTGGGTGTTGCAATTGAGCAGCCGTGTGGGGCCTCACCCATGAGATGGTTTCCACTCCAGATTCTGTGATGTGGGGGAGAGTCTGGTTGACCAGCTGGTAGGGGACTACAAGAGGCCTTGATTGACAGACAGGCCCACACCGGGGAGGAGAGCGAATATCCCCAAAGACAGGGTAGAGGTGCAGGAGAGGGATGGCCAGAATGGACAGCGCACCAGCCCAGCCCTGTACGTTCTTCGGCCTTGATAGCCAGTCTCAGCCTCTCCAGCCTTAATGAAGGGTCAGCGGGGTGTGGTGTTCTCTGACGGCAGGAGCTGGGTCTCTAGCCACACCCAGGGTATTTATTAGTTTCCTGTCACTGCTATAACAAATTAATTACACCAACTGGGTGGCTTAGAAGAACAGACATGTATCCTCTCCTTGTTCTGGAAGCCAGATGCTTAAAATTAAGGCAGCGGTGGGGCAGCGTTTCCTCCAGAGGCTCTAGGGATGAATCTTTCGTTCTTTGCCTCTTCCACCTCCTGGTGGCCGTTGACACTCTTTGACTTGCGGTGGCTTCACCTCTGTGGCCACGTTAACTTCTCCGTCCGTCTCCAATCTCATTCTACCTTTCTCCTGTAAAGACGCTTGTGGCTGGGTTTAAGACCCTTTCTGGTTATCCAGGAGGGTGTCTTCATCTCAAGACCCTTAAATGATTACATCTAGAAAGATCCCTTTTTGCAAAGAAGGTCACATGCTCAGGTCCTGGAGATTGGTACGTGGACCTATCATTTGGGGCCCACCATTCAGCTCACTATGATTGTCCCTGTGGTCTGTCTAGTTCTCCGTGATGCCAGGGGTGCAAGGATGCAAGGCACCCTCCTTTTTCTCTGAACTCTTTTTTGAGTTCTCTATTCAGTGTAGACGTTTTGCTAGGGTTTGAAAATGTTCAGAATTCCTTTGCTGTGCCAGGCATTTGTACCTACACGACCAACTTTGATTCTTGCCACAAGCCTTCAAGGATGGACCGGCTCACTATTCTCCTGTTCCCTGTGGCTCCAGCAGGTCCCTGACTCACGCACACGAAGAGGGGGTGGAGCTGGAGTGCGCACCCAGGCCTCTGCGGCGGCACACTCTCCACTGTCCCCAACTCCTGTCTGACTCACCCCTTCTTGTTTCTTCTGCCCATTTCTCTAAAAAACGGGAGGGTGATCCCCTGAAGACTGGAGAAGAGGACATTTAAGCGGTGCCCCTTGGTGTCGCACCTGCCGCTGTCACTGCCAAAAATGGTCTGCATTTGCAGGTCCAGCTGGAGCCCTAGGAGTCTTCCTTGGTTGTGTGATTTGAACCCAATGAACCCGAGACATTGCCAGGGGCTCTGAATTGGACCACTGGCCCGTCCTATCAGCTGTCATCAGCCCCAAAGTGAAACGACATACAAGATTCTGGCCTTAAGAGACACGAAGACAGTAAACAACCCAACAAGAATGGGTGGGAGTGTCATGAGAAGAATAGAACCTTTTCTGAGACACCACAGGCTGAATGGTACCCCTACAGCATCCCTATAGGGAGAGAGCTTGTGCTATAAAGCTGCCTATCCTGTCCATGGTGATTCGGAAGTTTAAGATCACCTGAAACAAGGGTAGAGTTTAAGGAACTTGATAACACAGTTCTAAGGTGCACATGGAAGACTTGACGGGAGGGAAGAGCAAGGGAGTTTTGGAGAAAAAGAGCATAATTAGGGGGAATTTACTCATTACCCCATTTGAGGGCATAGTATGAAGCCATGGTAATTCAAATAGTGTACTTTTGAATCACAGAAAGATAAGATATATGCAATTAAATATTTGCTATATGACGAAGAAGGTGTTTCATATAAGTGAGGAAAAACATATCATTTGTACCAAAATTAATTCCAAATGGACTCAATATTTTCAAGGAAAAGTGAAACTAGGATTTCTTCTCAAAAATGCATAACCTGAATTTAATCAAAGGGAAACATCAAACAAAGCTGGATGAGGGACTTTCTACCGAACAGTTGGCCCAGAGTCTTCTAGCTGTTCGCAGTACAGCAGGCAGAGGGAGGAGGATGAGCTCCCAGAACCGGGGAAGGGACGCAGGTGTGTGGGCAGAGCAGCTGCGGCAGCCCCAGCGGAGGGCGGGGTGGGTGTTGCGGAGGATGCTGGTGCCCCACGCGGAGGATGCTGGTGCCCCACGCGGGGTCTGGGAGCAGCCTGACGAGAGGCCCACCCTTGGCCTCCCTGGTTTTCTGAAGTCTCCTCGAGGGATCGCTGATACATCCCTCACTGGAACCCTGGGCAAGCTCAGAAACGTATTTGCACAGAGCTTGTGATCCTGTCAAACAAAAGACATTAAATATAATGTTAAGCAAAACTACTGGAGAGTGTTTACTATGTGCCAGGCACTATTTTAAATCCTTTTAGATTTATTCCTCCCATCTGTCCTGTGAGGTAGGTGCTATTATTATCCCACTTGAATTTGAGGAAACTGAGGCAGGCCACAAGAGCTCAAGCGACCCAAGAAAAGTCCCATGGCCATATATGCGGAGTCTGCTGGGTAACCACATGTAGTTGAGCTCCAGAAACTCCACTCGCAGCCACCACACTCGGCTGCCTCTGTCACACCAATAACGTGCCCAGGAAGCAGTCAGGAGGGATGCTCGGAGGTTGCCCAACTTGTCCTGAAGGTGGGATCCTGGGTATTTGTTTTCTGGATGCATTTGTTCTTTGCTGAATTTTCAAATCATCTACAACTGGAAAACATCTTGTTTCCATCAAAAGAAGGGAAAGCTAAAAGAAGAATACTGTGCATTTTAATAAGATTCTACTGCTCGACCCATCGGATCAGCGAATATTCCCCGCAGTATCCATCGGGGTACACTGAGTGACACTGTGATAACAAGTAGCCCCTGAATCTCACGGGCTTAAAAAGCAAAGATTTCTTTCTCATTCGCGCTCTAAGTCCATCCTTTGCAGGTTGGCCCAGGGCCTACCCCACATCTCTGCATTCTGGCCCCCAGACTATCGGAGGGGCCACTATCTTAAATCCGGCAGAGGGAGACGGAGCTCTGAGGGTTTCCCATGGGTAATGAATTGCTCCTGCCCACAGGTGGCATGGCAGGTGCCACTTCCGCTCACAACTCCACTGGCCAGAATAATCACATGACCCCACCCAGTCAGAGGGAGCTAGGAAGTGCAATCCTACCATGTGCCCAGAAGGGGGCGAGCTGGAGTTATTTGGTGAACTGCCTTCACCTGGTCCCTTTGGCATTTGAGTTTGGAAGCCCTGCTCTGGTTTGACCTACCCATTGTATAGATGGAAAGATTGAGGCCTGGAGAGGGGAAGAGACTCAATAATAACTATATGCTGGCCTTATGCCTGGGTTCTGTAGATGCTTAGATCCAGGAGTAAAGTCTGGCTTTCCCCACTTGCTATGTGTGGTCTTAGATAAATCACAGCCCTTCCCATGCCCCTTGTGAAAGAAATAACACCAGAAACCTGCTTTGGCAGGCTGCTTCCAGGGTTAAACGAGAAGACACAGGCTCTCAAGTCCTCAGCTCTGCGGAACGTTTTCAGTGCACACTGGCCACCCCAGAATCTAGAGCATTTGTCGGGGGAAACTACTGAGATTCAGAGAACTTAGGTCACTTGCCGAAGTTCATGCCGCAGAGCTGGGTTTTGGGCCGAGGTCTTCTGACTCCCAGGTAACTGCTCACCACTCTCCACGGAGCTGCCTTCCTTACCTGGAAACTCCCACCTTCACAGACAGCTCCCAACCTCCGTGGCCTCTGTGATCTCCTCTCCCGTGTCCTTGCTTGCCTGTTGAGAGTCTCAGAAAACATCACCTGCTGCTCCAGCGAGTACAGGATATCCAGTGAATATCCATAGCCTGTGACTGTACCTGGGGAAGATGGGGGACCTCTGTGCTGGGACCAAGGGCCCACTCATGTTTCTTACATGGGCTTGCTCTGTGACCCTGAGCGAAGTCATTTCACCCTGGGCCTCCGTGTCCTCGCCTGCACAGTGGGGAAGTTGTAGGTTCTCCAGGATTCCTCCTGCCCCTACGTCTCTCTCGATGATTGCGCTTCCTCCCCTGTAGCAGTGAGAGGACCTGCTTAGAGAGCAGATGTGGAAGTATCTCGAAAATCCAAGACCTGCACAGTGGCTGAGAGGAGGCTTCGGAGCCCAACAGTTCCAGGGTTTCAACCCCAGCCCAGCCCTGGGTTGTGGGGCCTGGGGTCACTTTCTTAAGCTCCCTCCAACTCAGTTTCCTCATATGTCAAAAGGGTATAATAAAAGCACCGCCCTCGTATTGTCGTGAATATTAAACAGTTATTGTAGAGGGAGAGTGCTTAAGCAATGCCTGGCGCCAAGAAGTGCTTAATAAACATTAGCTGTGTGCCAGGAGCCGCTGTTATTATAAAAGCCTCTGTTCTTGAAGAACGTCTAAATCGTGGGGAGACAAGAAGTACCTCTAAAGTACAGTCTGGGGACAACAGGGCTGCATGGTGTTCAACTTGACTTCAGACAGTGCGGTGCAGGCTGTCAGAGCCGGAGGAGGCAGACGGGTGCCTGCAAGAGCTGGGAAGGTCTCTCAAGGAGGGTGTTGATGGGGACGATTTGGCTGGGAAAGAGTGGGTGTCAATGGCAGGCTGTTGTGTAGGGAACCGCACTCCAGGTGAGAAAAGGAACAGACCAAGCCTCCCTTCACGTGGCCATTCAGATGCGTAATGGTGCCTCCTCCCAGGTGTCAGGCTCTACAAGGACACAAGATGAGTAAGCTGACAGTGTTGTAGCTGAGCCCACGGGCCCTGAGTCATACCGACTTGGGTGAGAGTCTCAGCGCTGTCACTCTCGAACTGTGTGACCTTGACCAAGCTATCTAACCTCTCTGAGCTTTACTTTCCTGTTCTGCAAAGTGGAAATAATAATGGCACCTGATGATGGGGCCCTTCTGAGGATGAAGTAAACTAAGGACCATAGAAAGAAGTCCGCCCCGCTGTGCGACCGTCATTGCTGCTCTCCTGATTCCGCCTGTCCTTGGCATCGGGCAGTTGTGGGGAGCATGGCCAGTGTGAGAAATGCAGCTTCCACCTGGGAATTGCACGTCACCCAAAGGATAAACGTTCTCTGCTGCATGCAGGTTCCCCAGCCTACGGGACGGTCTCTGTGAGTAAGAAGGATCCCAGAACTATGCCGCTCCGGGTGTGGCGTGTGCTCCCGCACCGGCCCACGAACTCCTTGTGGGAGACCGTGGGGAGACTACTGCAGAGGATGAGGGTAAATGTTTAGAAACTTTTGCAGCAACCTTCCATCATCAGGACATCCAAATGCCTGCTGGGTAGACCTGTCTCATTGACCACGGTGTAGAGCAGCTCAGTGACGTGGGACCCGCAGGGGACGGGGCGTGTGGCGCTAGCTCATGGCAGTCAGTTGCAGTGGGACAGTGTGCTGATCCCTTGTGGACTGGAAATGTTTCTTTTGTTTATTTTTTTTTTACTAAAATAAAAAATAGTTTTATTTTTTTAACTTTTTAAACCTTTTTTTAATTGTTCAAGTATAGTTGTCTCCATTTCCCCACCACCACCACTCCCCTCCACCCCAGCTATCCCCACCTCCCACCCTTGATCCTACCCCCGCTTGGTTTTGTCCATATGTCATTTATACATATTCCTGAAAACTCTTCCCCCTTTTCCCCCCATTATCCCCTCCCCTCTCCCCTCTGGTTACTGTCAGTTTGTTCTTAATTTCAATGTCTCGGGTTATATTGTGCTTGTTTGTTTGTTTTGTTGATTAGGTTCCTGTTAAAGGTGAGATCATATGGTATTTGTCTTTCACTGCCTGGCTTATTTCACTTAGCATAATGCTCTCCAGTTCTATCCATGCTGTTGAGAAGGGTAGGAGCTCCTTCTTTCTTTCTGCTGCATAGAATTCCATTGTGTAAATGTACCATGGTTTATTGATCCATTCATTTACTGATGGGCACCTAGGTTGCTTCCAGCACTTGGCTATTGTAAATTGTGCTGCTATGAACATTGGGGTGCATAGGTTCTTCTGGATTGGTGTTTCGGGGTTCTTAGGATATAATCCTAGCAGTGGAATTGCTGGGTCAAAAGGCAGTTCCATTTTTAGTTTTCTGAGGAAATTTCACACTGTAAATATTTTTAAATGGTTCTTTGCAACAGATAGTTTGAAAAACACTGTTTTATAGGCAGGCAAAAAAAAAAAAAAAAACCCAACTTTAATTTTGAGTGAATACAGAGATCATCATGTTACTCCACGAAAGCAAAAAGTACACTGGTTGATTCAAACATAGGGAATTTAACAGAGGGACCGATCACACAGATCATGGAGGGTCTGGGAAGCCGAACCAGGGAAGGTGATACAACCCAAAGGCCGGTTACAGCAGGAATCTGCTACAACTGCCGGGCCTGGAGGGACAGCCGGAGGGTGCGGTGCAACCAAAACGTAAGACTCAGGGTCACCCAGAGGGGGCTAGACCCCTAAGGAGGGCTTTCCAGCAGGTGACGGAGCCACGGAAAGGACCTAGCCATGCCACAAAGTGCCATTAGAAATTGAGAGAAAGAGAAAGACCTTGGCTTTCCTCCTCCTCTTCCCATCCCCCAGTCCTTCCCATTCTGCTGGGGCTGCCACTGGTTAGGTTAGGGAGCTTGGGAAGAAGGGCAGGGGACAGACAGTGAATGGATCTGAGTCAGCAAGCCAGCGAGTCAGGCGGTGAGAGAGAGCTGGAAACCAGCTGGATGACAGTGACCTCCAAACAACTTCTGACCGTGGTGGTGGTCGTGGCAGACTAGACCCTCTCACCAGCCCCCTGTCTGTGGTCCATGAGAAGACCAAGTAAGACAGTGCCCACTTGGGGCTCCCCGAGTTTGGAGGCATGAGGGAGGAGAAGATGGGGTTTCTGCACCTCCAATCCCACAGGAGAAGCAAGATTGAGGGCTGTTTCTCCAGATTCTTTTCCCTCCAACCTCCCTCTTATAACTTCCAAGTGAAAAAAAAATCAACAAAGTCTGCATTGTCTTCCATTTTTAAAACAGAGCTGTTAGAGTCGAAGGATGTGTGCATCAGGGAGGAGATCGGAGATCGAGGATACTTTCTTAGGAAATGGAGAAGGAATTCCAGGAAAAAGTTAACACTCACACATACACACACACATGCACACACGGAGTTGGGGGAATAGAACACTTGTAAAAAGAACCTGCCGGGCTAGGATTCGGGAAGAAAATGGATATTAATGAAACATCATGAGTGAATTAAGACGGCCAAAGTGCTCTCAGATGTCCATGGGGACTGCTCCTCTCACTGGCTTTTGGAAAAAGTTAACATGTAAAACTTCCTCATAAACAAAAGTATTTTAAGAATTTCTACTCAGAGACATTCCGGGCCAGCCTCGCTCATCCAGTTGGGAATACCTTTGATTAATTCTGACTGGTAATTAGGTTGGAGAGTGTTTGTGCCAAGCATTCCCAAGAGATGCATGGGTGGAGGGTGAGGGAAGGCAGGGCACCCAGGGAGAGCCCTCACCTCCTGCCTCCTGCCCCCAGGTGAGCTGGGTGGCGATGTCTGGTTCTAGGTGGGAAACCAATACACTCTCAGACTTGCCCACCTGAAGACTGCCCCCCAAAGCCCTCTGTGTGTGACTATGGAAACCACCAACTCAGGTGTCTCCCTAGCTCCCACCCCCTTTCCCAGCAGAGAACAACCACTCCTCACACTACAGCCATATGCAAATCACAAGATCCCAGCCCTGAACGTAGCTACCTGGACCAGAAGTAGTTACCTGATTAAGATGAGCCAATCGGATTCTCTGATTGGAACTAGGCTGGGCAATGCTGCTCTGCTCGGACTGGGCGCTCCAACCGTGGAAATGCTGGCGGCTGCCTTTCGCAGAGAAGCCAGTATATGGAGAAAGAAGGATGGAGAAGATCCAGAGAAATGAAAGTGATCCAGGGCCCCAGGGCTTGAGAGAGAAGCGGTTGCGGAGCCCTACTTCCCGTCCTCCATGAGGCCCAATTTCATCGTCTCTCCTTGGATTTTAAGAGGTGCATCCAATCAACAGTCCCCTCTTTATTGCTTGTGCTAATTTGGGTTCTGTTCTCTGCCAGGAAGAAAGCAGTTATAGGAGGAAATGGTGGTCACCATGTCGCGATCTAAGGTGGCCCTGGTGTCTGCAGATGGGACTAGCCTACAATGTTTTCTTACTATTCACTTCAATTTAGGAAACGTGCATGCAGTGCCCGTAATTCCCTCCCACACGTGGGAATGCCACCAAAGAGAGAAATGGGTGAATTTGCCGTGCAATTCGATGGTTCTTCCAAAGCTGCCCTGACCTGAAGCAGCCCCTGCCCACCTGCCATGAAACCCACTATTACAGTCGTTCCTCTCTATGCAGCTCAGCACTGGATGCTACATGGGGTGGGAGAGAGCCCCTTGTACAGATGACATGACTGAGGCTCTCAGCTTCATTGACTGCCCCTTACGGCATCCAGCAAAGTTCTGGGCACCAGGCTTGTACTTGATAATATCAAGCTGAGGCCTGTGACCCAGGTGAAACTCACCAGCTGGTGTCATTCCATTAATAGGCTGTGACCCTCAAAGGAATCTGGCAGCTGCCTTGGGCAAATGACTATCAGTGCCTCCCAATGCCAGCTGCACCTTAGAATTACTTGGGAAGTTTCTTGAAAAAACAAATCTGATGTCTGGAGCACACTCCAGACCAACTGAATTCTAGTCTCTGGGTTTGAAACCTGGGCATCATTATTTTCAGTTCTCAGGATGACTCTAAGATGCAGTTAGGATTGAGAACTATTGAGCTGGGTTGAAAAAACCCCAACAAAACAGAGATTAACGGAGCCGGTGAGAGCTGGGTCTTTGTCGCTGAGCCCGGAGTATGAGCCCTCTGTGGGCCTGCCCCGGGCTGCGTGGGGGAAAGGGGGAAGCACAGGGCAGAGCGGGGCAGAATCGAGTTCAGATGTTTCCTGTCACCGCTGAGGTCAAGCCAGCACGGAGTGCCTGAGGTTTATCAGTCCTTATTAATTTGGACTCACAGTGGGAATTTATGAATGTTCTCAAACTCCGAGGAAATGGCTTTGTTCAACGGAGAAAAGATGTCAATACGACAGCCAGGGAGCTCCTTTGGCCTGCTGATGGGAACCATACCCATCTGTGCACATACACCCCCCGATTGTGGGCTTGCTAATAACACAGTGGATTTTAGTCAGTCACTAAAGTAAGTTCTTGGGGACCACTGTTTGCCAAATGCCATTCTTGGCATATGGTCGAGACGCAGTAAATATTTGTTGAACAAATGAATAAATGAACATATTGTCACTGTCGGAGTCACCACATGTTCTTTGGATTAGAGAAGGTTTTGAAAGAAATGTAATATTTTGAGGTCCAAACAAAAATCAGCTGACCTCCCCCTATCCACAACCTGCGGGATCAAAGGCCAGACACCCCCAATTGAGTGGGGCAATTTCCTTTGGTTTTGCTTTCAAGGCTCCCAAACTTTAAACTGTCTCCTCTGTCTACTCCAAGGCTGGCTCCAGCCTGGCTCAATTTTGGCCCAGAATAATAGGGGGTGAGGTGGGACATCCACACCTTACCTAGGTTCCATACCTGGAGGCCACTGCCCCCTCCATTCGGCTCCTCCTCTGGGTATCACCCTGTCAGAGGGCACAGGAGTGCCCAGGGCTTCTCCAGGAAGGGCAGAGGAGTATACACTCATGACCCCATGACTTAGAGGCATTTGCTAGAGCCACCAGGGCAATGGACCAAACTGAATTGTGTCCTTCTCCCCTGCACCCCACAGTTCGTATGTGGAGGCCCTGACCCCCAATGTGACTGTGTTTGGAGACAGGACCCATAACCAGGTAGTTAAGGTTAACTGAGGTCAAAAGGGTGGGGCCCGGATCCAGAAGCATTAGTGTCTTTATAAGAAGGGACAGAGAACGCTCTCTCTTGCAAGCAGAGAAGGGGCTGTGAAAGGCTGAAGGTAGGAAGAGAGCTTCTTGAACTACCGAAAAAAGTTATTCTGATGTTGTAGCCTACTTGACAGTAATAAAGTCCTTGTTTGCTTTAATATTCAAAAGATTTGTTATTTAAAAGAATATTCTCTCCCGAAGCTTACCTCCAATGACCTTCCCATGGGCACGTGCCCAGTTTGAGAAGTGCGTGATGGCCTGAGTGGATAAGAGGCCTGGAGGGCATGGTGGGACAGGGAGGGAGCCGTGACCAAGCCAGGACAAGTGTTTGCAGGCACTGGTGGCGAAGGGGCTGAGGGACAGGTGTGACAGCTGCCTTCATATGTCAAGAGGGCAACCTGAAACATGGACCCAATCAAAGTCTTCGGTTTCAACAAACGCTGCATCTCCTTTTCGGAAACATAAAAATCTTGTCTGGTCCAGGAATTCTGTCCCCTTGGAGGGCACAAGTGCCTCTACCCTCCAGGTGTCCCCTCGGCCAAGGTTTCATCAAGCTCTGTGTCATGGAACTAGTATTTGTTTTTCATTTTCCAGCTTTAGATATCTGAACCTGAACTGGGTGTCTTCAAACCACGTGCGCCCTTGACCCCATCTCCACTCTGGAGATTCTGGTATCGCCACCCAGTCTGCTTCCTTACCTCCCTGCTTCGTTTTTCTGTTTCAAACATGTGGCTCAACAGAGCAGAATCCAGCCCACGGGGACAAGTTAGAGGGAGGGAGGGTTCAGCCATGGAGGGAAGACATCCTAAAAACTGGAGCCAGTCAGCACGAAATGGACTGATGTGGAAGGAAGTGGGCCCCCGTAGCTGTAGCTGGAGGGATGGAAGGAGAGGCTGAGTGACTATTTGTGACCAGAGCAGTGACCGGACTCTGGGATTTCCAATTCTGATTTTGTGCTTCAAGAGGTGGGTGTCTGGCCTGGAAACTCCCTGCCTCTAGCCAGACATCCACCCCTTCATAGGTTTGACATTTCAGCATTTTAAAGATGGTTACAGTCTCAAAGAGAGACCGTTCACCTCCCATTCCTTGAGACCCTGCATTCTTCCTCCCACCCGTTTTGGGGAATTGAACCCAAGTTGTCTGCGGACTGGAGGGCTGCAGGGGAGAGGCGCCAGAGCAGAGGGGTCTGCAAAGGTGCAGGCAGAGGAGGTGGCACAGGGGTACCCACATGGGAAGGCCACAGAATCCTCTCGGGCACTTTGGCCTTCTTAGGCCAGCAGGCCCACGTCCACTCGTGACACACCCGGAGGTCTCGGTGCCCTCCCGTGACAAAGCACACGGGCCCTGCGATCGGTGCCCGGCTGCCCCGCCATGTCCACACTGCCACTCAGAAAAATGTCAGCGTATCCCTCCTCCTTGCATCCTGCCTTGGGTCAAGGCTGCCCACAGGCTCATCTCAGCACGTTTGGTTCGACCAGGGGCGTGCAGCTTTTCTAGTGTGTGACCCTTCTGCTACCAAACAACCAAGGGATTTCACAGCAGGAAAGGGGTTTTGTGCTGGTTCTCGGTACATCTCACCTCTGGGAACGTGGGCCTATATCCCAACAGGGCTGCCCTCTCCCCCTGCACCCATCTCCTGTCCTCGAGTGGCTCCCCTGCAAGGCAGGTCCTGAGGTTGGGCCCAGAGAGCAAGTCGCTTACTTGGGAGGTGAGCCTGGCACACACGTGCGGAGGGTGGGCAGCGGAACGGAAGCAGAAGGCCTAGGAAGTAGCCGCAGGGGGCAGCTGGAATCTAATGCTGCCCACTCACTGCAAGAGTCAGCACAGAACTTGCCCTCATTCCCCTCCCGAGAGGCGAGGGAGCTGGGGCGTTTGCTCACCAGCTCCATTCTGTCGTGGGTGCGGGCTGCTCAAGATGACAGGGGCCAGTGGCCGGAGAAAGCCCTGGCCCCCAGCGGGGCAGGTTCTGGCTGCGGAGGCCAGAGTGCACGGAGGGTAAGGCCTGCCCCAGGGGCGGGTGCTCAGGGGTCTGCTGACCCACTTGCTTCTGCTAGGAAGCAAATGCTATCTCTGCTTTAGACTATTCTGTGCAGCCCTGATGAAAAGGAAATTGTGGTCGTTCCCTCCCTCCTCCTGGGCCGAGGGCAGGGGGGAGGGGCAGATCCAGGCAGGCTGCTCCCTGTCCCCGAGTAGGAAAGTCGCCGCCCTTGCACAGCATTGTCCTCCCAAACCCCCGGATGGAGCTGACCTGCTGGGTGGGGCAGACAGTACCAGCATCCTGGGTCCCCTCTCCCACCACCCTCACTTGTTCCTTCTGGAACATTTACATCCTCCAAGTCCTCTGCTCTCTCGTTCACTCTAAGATGAACCAGCCAACTGGGTTTGATAGCGAGTTGCAGGAAATAATTGGAGGGGCGGGATTAACAGCCCTTTTCTAAGTCAGGTCTCCAGATCTGGGTCGTTAAAAATGATGCCTGTAAGTACTTCCACCTTTGCTGGCATCCTTTGCCGAGCAGAGGAGGAACAGCCGACACCAGACGGTGGGCCCCCATCTGCCCTCGTGGCCACAACATTTCCTGGAACCAAAGGCCAGGTAATCTGTACAAATGAGAGGGGCCAGCTCCCTGCCAGGCCCTCCGCGGAGGGGAGTTCATCTGCACCGTCGACGTGCTCCATTCTGAGGACCCGCCTTGTAAGCCTGTGCAGGCACTGCGTTCAGATCAGAGAGAATGCTGACAGTCTTACTTTCAGCAGATCCACGGTTTGGGGCTTTCGGGCTCTAGGGACCAGGGCCTCTGGCCCCTGCTGGATTCATTTGCCAGAGGAACCAGCCAAAAAAGGGGGGGTGCTTCCCCCCACATCTTTGCAGCCCAGGGCCGGGGATCAGGACCGGCTGCAGCCCCTTCTGACCAAGTGAATTTATCTGGACCTTTCTCCTCTTGTTCCCCGTTTTTAGATGCTATAGACTAACACGGGTGAGGCCACAGCCTGTCAGAGGTCCCTGGCCAGGTGTTCTTGTATTCCAGGGTGGGTAGCGCCCTGAGCGGTGGTGGGCCGTGAGTGCCAGGCAAGTACACAAAGACGTGAAACCGCAGTGCGGGCCTTGAAACGGGATGCTCGGAGCACAAGGCGCCACCGTTCACCAGCTGTGTGTCCTCGGGCCAGCCACTTAACTGCTCCTTGTCCCCGTTCCCTTATCTATAAAATGGAAATAATACCAGCACCTACCTCATGGGACCGTTAGAAAGAGAAAAAGAGCTAGGGCGTGAAAAGCTCCTTGGCTGGTGCGCAGGAAGAGCCTGGTAAGAGAGAGTTGCGTTTGCCTCCCCTTCCTCCACCTCCTCTTCCCCTCCATCATCATCACTACCTGGGCTTCCAGAAGTACCAGCGCTAGGCAGCATGCTTTCCAAAGCAGACGGGGCCCGTCCACTGAGAAGGGGCAGAGGTGGCTTCTTAAGTAAGGAAGATTTGGAGATGTGCCTGGAAGAATGGTAAGAATTTGGAAAAGTGGCAATGTCAGGGGGGTGACGACGGGTCAGGGAAGAGGAGGGCGTTCCATGGGGAGGGAACCAAGCGTCATTTCAGCGTTTTAAAGATGGTGACAGTTTGGAATTAGAGATGATGGTGAAACGAGAGCTGCCCACCTGTGTTCAGGGACTCGCAGGTCACATATGGGGCCGCAGTGGGGATAAGAGGTGCAGAGACAGGGCACTGAGACGGAAGCGCGAGCCTAGGTCCACGGGAAACGCCAGGCCTGGGGGTGCTGGGTGCCCTGCGCGGTTTAGGGCTGGGAGGCCTATTTCCTCAGAGCAGGGAGCGCGAGCGCTCAGCAGGAATGCTCCGCTGTCAAGGAGAGACCAGCTTCTCGGATAAGGGAACCTGCCTTTGCTCTGAATGGTATGGCCCTCGTGGCCGCATGCTCGGATGTCCCATCAGCCGAATTGCAGCCGCTGCTTCGACAGCAAAGCCGAGGCCCTGAGGGAGGCGCTGAGAGTGGCCAGGGTGGGGCATTCTGTTGGACAGTATTGAATTTGCTCAGGCCTCTGTGAATCCCTGGAAAAAGGCCCTGGGCGCGGGGTCAATTTACCCTCTGACCCAAGCCACAAAGTTGATAACCAGCCGCCCCAGTGTACGGGGGAGATGAACTCCACTGTGGAGACACTCGATAAATCTGCTATTAGCAGGGAAAGTGCTTACATGCACTTTGAAAAAAAACAAAACTAAACTAAACAACAAAGTGAGAGCCGTTGATTGACAAGGCATCAATAAAGCGGTGTGCGTGCACTTTGACCTCCCCCTACCCCCAGCTGCCAATCTGTGTTTATTAGAAACCAGTTCCTATAAATAGCTTGTGGCGGAGAAAACAGGGAGCTGCTTCTCCGATGTGTGATTGTGAAAGGTGAACTGTTTAGTACGTGGCTCTTGGTTTCCTTACTTGGCCCTTTGCTGCAGCTGAAATGTGGGGTGTCAGTGGTGGGGGCTTGTGGTCAGGAGGCAGTCGCTAATTTTTTAATTCCCACCTTTGAAGAAGAATTGCTGGTCCCACCCTAGAGCTTTTATTCCTTTTTGCTGACCAACTGAACCCCAATTTGTTTCCAGGTTGGTAACAAGCTGTGCTAAAAACATTGGCTTTCCCATACTTCTCTGAAGCTTGGCGGGCCACACAGTTCTTGCCAATGAAACAGAAGCTGAGGTTTCTGGGAAAATGTCTGCCAACCCCTGCACATGAACTACCTCTTTCTCTTTCTTCCTTCCATTTCCCTCCTGCCTGGAATGTGGGTGTAAGTCTGGAGGTACAGCAGCCACGTTGGGACTATGAGGTTGCACGCTTGAGGATGAAGGCCACTGCGCTGAGGGTGGTGGAGCAGAAAGATGGATGTGGCTAAAGTCTCTGATGTTGTTGAGTGACTTATAACTCTAGGCTGCCTATTCCTAGATTCTTCATTGTGTGATAAAAATAAACTCACCTATAAGCCGCTGTAGAAGGGCTGCCTGTTATTGCAGCTGAATACACCCCTAACTGATGAAACCTTATTCCAGAATCTCATCTCAAATTTATGCTGCATGTGTAGGTTACACGCCCAGCAGTGGCCAAGGTTTAACATGGGAAAAGCGGAGCAAAACGGTGACCAAGAGTATAATGTGGAAGCTCTTGAGTCAACTAGACTGGTTTCAAACCCAGGAGGCAGCTGCCCCTCCTGCGCTCTGAGACCTTGGTCAAGTCTCTTTACAGGTATTTGCCTTATCTGTAAAGTGGGATAAAAATAGTACCTACTCTGCAGGTTGTTACAACTATTCGATGGTGAGCGAAAAAGCTCCATCTTACAGGAAACAAGAGTCCTTTGCCTGGGGAAGGACAAGCCATTTTATCTGAGTCAAGTGGGCACAGCCACGGCTGAAGAAGGCCCAAGAAGTGGGCAGACATAGGAGACTAACCGTCATGGAGAAAGCTTGAAACAGGGAGGCCAGAACCCGGGGTTCTAGCTGGTCACATGTACACATTTCCCCGTGACCCCAGGAGGAAGGGATGCCCAGGTGTGAGCTGCCCTGTGGATACCTTCTAGCCGCTGCCAGGCCCCAGGACTGTCTCGTTCCTTCTCATCGCTTCTCTGAGTGGGCGTTCTTAGCCCCATTTCACAGGAGAAGAAACGGAGGCTCATAGATCTCATCTATTCCTTCAGCAAATATTTCCTGAGGGCCTCCTATCTATGAGGCATGGTGCTAAGCCTTCTCTGATTGAATCCTTGAAAGGATGTTATGAAAGACATACTACGATCCTTATTTTTCAGACGAGGTAAGCTGAGGCTCAGAGAATTTACTGATTTCATTCATTGTTTCGCTGAATGCTGAAGCAGGACACCTGGATCTCCTACCAAGGGGCAGAAGTGACCGGTGCACAGAGCAGGCCAGCAGTCTCCCTGGAGGGCTGTCCCTGTGTGCTCTTTGGTCCTGGCGATGCAGCCTGAAGGTGGCAGATGAGGAAGATGAGGAGGGCAAGATTTCGGGGGCCTTCCCAGGCCCCTGCCCTCTGGCCTGGCTCTTGAATTTACATCGCTGGTGGTCCTACACTGGTTCATTTTGGCCTAATATTTGCTTTCTAAGGGGGCAGCCCTGGCACCCTTTGCCTGACTTCACTGATGAAGACTGAGGCAGGCCCTTCTTGAGTCCCCAGACTGAAGTTTAGTGGACGCTGTGGTACCCTACCCCCACCTCCCTTTACGCGGCTGGTGCACTCAACCTCAGTGACGGTGAGGGCTGACTGCTGGTGGCTCTCGGGTGTCCCTGAAATCGTCCAGACAAGTTTCCTCGGCCAGTCAAGGAAAACTCCTGGGACGTTCAACTCCCCAATCCCTGAGAGGCGCCTGCACCCGATGACTGGCTGACAGGAGGGGACAAAGGCCTGGATACTTTGTCTCCGGGCGGAAACCTGCCCCCCTCCCTCCGACTGGCTGTGGTTCCTGCTCCAGGCTTCCCTGAGGCTAGACACAGGCCAAGCCCAGGTTCTGGCTGAGCAACTTCCTTCACCGTCTCCCACCTCCCTTGCTCTTTATCCCAAGGAGAATGAGGTGTCCATGTCCGTGCTCCAGGCTTTTCCACTAAGGAACCTGAACTAAAGCACCTGGGTGAAGCCCCTGAGGTCATCGAGGCTAATTCCCCCCTTGTTACAGGGTCCCACCCACCCCCATCCCAAGTCAGGGTGGATTACTGTCTCCATCCAAGCTCTCACTGTACTGTCTTGCAATCCATTGCTTATGCCTCTGTCTCTCTTGGTTGACTAAGTGGTGCTCGACAGTGAGACAGAGTCTTAGTTTCTGGTCTCCCTGCTCAGTGCCATCAGGAGGAGCGCTCAGTGCTAAGAGCAACAGTAGTAATATTGGATATAGCAAACACCAAGTATTCCCCACATGCGAAGCACAATTGAGTAACTTTATGTACATTGACCCATTGACTCCTCACTACAGTCCTCACTACAGTAGGAAATATTATTCCCATTTTGCAGAAGAGGAACCCGAGGCCTGAGGAGAACCACGAAGGGAAAGAATCAGGACTGGAATGCCACACTCCTGTCCCCTCTTGGGGGCTCTCTGTGTCCCTTTGCTCACAGAGGGGGCATCACCCTGGTACAGAGTCAGTTGAGTATTTGTTCAGAAGGTTCCCCAATAGTGTTTCTCATCTCGCCCTCCTGGTGTAAGACGGTGGAAGTAATGCTTGACAAAAGCAAACCATAACAAAGCTAAGCATCCTGGTCTCAGAGTATGAATTATGCAAAAATGGGGAGGAAAGATTGATTACAGAATGCCAGATCTCAGCTCCAATCAATATTTCATCTGCGTTAAACGAAGGCGCTGCAGAAGCCCACCCACATGTGAGTTAGGGAATGCCTCGCACTTCCGCTGCCCCTCCCCTCACAGGCATGCTCACCCCCACTGGAGACCCAGCACCTCCTCAGGCACCTCGCTCTTCCCACTCAGGCTCTGAGCCACCGAGAGAATCTTGGCATCTCAAGGTTCCTACAAGGGACTTTAGGGGTCATCTGACTCACCCCCAATTCAGGAATGATAATAATCGTAAGATTAGTTCGCATGCAATGCACATGCACCCTGTGACGGGCACTCTGCTAAGTTCTTTACATATTTATTTCTCTCGGTTATCTGAGGAGGTAGGTACCAGATTATCTTCAGCTTGCGAAAGAGATAACCAGGTACCAAGCGTTTAAGTAACTTGTTTAAAATCACACAGAAAGTAAGTGCATTAGTTAGGATAGCATTAGCCCTTAACAAATAAGCACCCCCCAAATATTAGTGCTTAACGCAATGGAAATTTACTTGCAAGCCTCGCCCACCCCCAACCTTCTAATGCAGGTGTTTCTGGTCACTGGGTTGTATCCCCAGTGTAGTGTTCTGGGGACCCACTCTCCTTCCATTGTTTGTGTAGCTGTGCTAGCGCCTCATCTCTGTCACCCGTACCCACTTGGCGAAAGGAGAAAGAGAGCGAGCATGGAGAAGGTGTACCCACTTCTTAGAATCTTGGCCCCAAAAGTGACACGTGTCACTTCCTTTCTTATCTCACAGAGGGGAATCAGTGATGTAGCCAAATCCAGATGCAAGGGGGAAGGGTAGCCACTTCTCAGGGGTAATTATGTAGTGGGAAATGAAATGGACGCCTTTCAATGACAGCTAGCCATCTGTCTAGGTAAATTGTCCCTGAAGATGGGAAGAAGAGGGGAGGGGAAGAAGAAGACTCTACAACCTCATCTGTCTCCTTTGACAAAGAATGGAAAAGCCTTTCCAGAACCCCTCCAGCAGACCACTACTTAGGTCTTATTGGCCAGAACCAGATCAAATGTCCATGCCTAGCTGCAAGGGAAGCTGGGAAACAGAAGATGATTGTCATGATTAGCTTATATCCATCATGTTTCACCACCTGGGACTTGGTATGTTGCCTTCTGGAACTATAACAGGATTCAATTAGCAAGGAAGAGGAGAGGAAATGGATATTGAATAGTCAGCTCCTTGAGTGTATCACATTTACTTATCCAAAATCAGTTCCATAAATGTTGACTGAGCACCTTCTCTGTGCAAAGCACTGTGCTAGCTGCCAGGAGAGGCATCAGTTCTGTTGTCCAGGACCACCCGACTCCCACCCAACACTGAACTGAAATGCCCTCACTAAGGTTCCCAGGAAACTCAAGGTAGATAAATCCAGGCACTCTTTCCAAAGATCATCCTCAACCTGTGGCCCATTAGAGACTTCTGCCAAATCAAGGTCATCTCTCTTTTTTGGGGTGTCCCGAAACAAGTCCTAGGGGCTCAGGGTCAGATGTGGAAACAGCGTGCTCACAGACAGAGGTGTTCTCCTGCCAGAACTCCATCGGCAGAAGGGACAGTACAGAGCCAGGAGCCCTGCCCATCAGCCGCCCTTCTGCCTGGCCCCCTGCAAGGGCCTTTGGGAGGGACCTTTCCCATCATTTCTGATGATTTAACCAAGTTCATGTTCAGAATGTATATAAAGTTATTTGGGCCAAATTCCCATATTAACTGTTCAGATCAGAAATGCTCAATGTCAGTTAAATTTGGTTGGATTATAAGACAACACAGTCAAGATCAAGAACATGTGGCCTGATTTGATTTAGCCCAGAGAAGAAATGCCTTTTCCCTTCTGCTCAGCTATAACATTATACATATAAAGATACATACGCGCTTGCTCTCTGCCAGAAATGTCAACTGCTTTTGATCTCTCCCTTTAGATATTAAAGTTTCCCCTGCTCGCCCCTTTGCTTGGCGGGCCCCTGAAGGGCTTTCAAACCAATAAACAAGCCCGGAGCTGCT
The DNA here is from genome assembly GCA_004027475.1 of Anoura caudifer. Lineage (NCBI taxonomy): Eukaryota > Metazoa > Chordata > Mammalia > Chiroptera > Phyllostomidae > Anoura > Anoura caudifer. The sequence continues at coordinate 30,431 of PVKU01005891.1, read as the reverse complement.
GAGAGGATGGAAGCTGTTGCCTTTTTGAGCTGGAGCCCCGTGGCCCGAAGGTCGTGTTTAATCAGCCTCAAGGTTTTGGTTAACATTGACTTGGAGTTTAAAATAGCATTTCAATAACCTCAGCCCCTTCCTGCTCCCCCCATCAGCCATGGGAGGAGGGAGACAGAGGCCCATGGGTTTGGGGGGTTTGTGTGTTTGTTGTTAAGATTCTGCAGCAAATGAGCTGTGCTTGGCCGGTGGCCATGGCAGAGAGCTGCCCTCCTCGGCTCTGGGAGGGGTTTGGCTGGGACCAGGTCCTGAGTGTCCCCGGTAATAGGACTTATATAACAGGATGCCAGCTGAGGCCTGAGGCTGCATTCCTATCTTCTCTTCTTTTCAGACCCTAAGGATGGATGTTGGCTGCGGGAGGAGAGCAGAAGCATTACAGTCTTACCTACAAGTTCATTACAAACTCACGGTGAGACTGAAGATGGTAAAAGCAGCCTCTTCTCTTGGTCTTTCCCCAGGAAAGGTCTTTCATGCTGCACAAGGTCTCCTGAGACAGGGGTTTGGCCGCTCCTGCTCTCTCTGGTTCTCCTTTCTTTTTCCTACCTCTTGGCCCTCTCCGTGAAGGACCCTTGTCCTCCCCTGGTGGCATTGCTCCTCACCTTGTCCTTGGAACCTGAGGGTAGACAGGCTCCATCTAAGACAAAGCTGACTCTTCTTCAGAGAGTCTGCCTATTATCATATTCTTTCGATCCATTGTTATTCTTAGAAACACCCTTCTCATCTGGCCAACCAGTGAGTTCCTGGGCTAATCACCAGTATAGTCTCAAACAGTTCAGCCACCCTGGATTAATCAGGTGAGGCGAGGCTACGCTGCAATAACAAAATCACCTTGATATCTCCATGCTGCCACCCAACAGAAGCTCACTTGTCACCCAGGAAAGTCCTATGCAAATGATGCAGCTCTCAAGGGTATCTGGTCTCCATGTAGTGACAGCAATCCAGACACCTTCCACCGTGTCAACACATGGCCTCTGTGATCACTGAATGGACAACCGGAAGATGAAGAGTCAGCTTTTAAATGCTCTGGCCCATTGGCCAGCACTGACCACATGGCCTTAATGCAGGAGATCTGGGAAATGGGAGTCCACATGTGGATACTGGGTGTGCGGGAAATTCCTGCGCCTCTCCACCCCCGATTGTGGCAGCCTCAGAATTCCTAAGAGGATTCAAGAACTCTTCCCAGGGAGGGAGAAATTCACTCTTCAACCTGTTGTTAGGGCCGGGCCGGGATGTGCCAGAACCCTGCAGTAGAGGGTGGAAGGGCCATCCCAGGAATAATAACACTTAATATTTACTTAGCATTTTTTATGTCAGGCATGTGCTAAGCTTTTTACGCATTGTCTCATTTTATCCTCTCGATGGCCCTATGAGGAATTTGCTATGAAGCATTTTCTGTTTGCTGCCATGGAATGGGAGGCTCAGAGAAGAGAAGTGATTTGCTCAGGTTTTTCAGTCACTGCCTGGCAGAGCCCAGGCTGTTAGATCCCCGGGTTCTCTGAGCCGCAGTTGGGCTGCTGGTCCCCAAAGCCTGGGGCTGTGCAGATGTCAGCTCCAAGGGGTCACAGTACCTCCAGAGAGGACTGTTTACAGCTTCTCTGCAGAAGCGGGTGGTGGTCAGCCTCAGCCCTGCCCAGACCGCTGCTCCCCTTGAGACCATGCCCCATGGGAGGCCCCGGAGCCTCCCCAACCCCCCCTCCTTCTCAGTGGACCCAGCATCGCCAGAGGTTGGTGTGTCCACACTGCTGCCTCAGTCCTGCTCCAATGCCTGGAGGATTTGGCTGAGGATGTCACCAGGCCCTGTGACTCTCAGGTGTCCAAGGAGACGAGCCAGACCGACCCTAAGGCCCTTCCTCCTAGGAGTGGACTGTGGGCTCCCAGGCCCTAGTGAGAACCAGGGAGTCAACTCTTAGAACAGTCAAGACCCATGATGGGATCATCCCCATTGTTTACAGACATGGGAATGAAGGCCTGGATACATTAAGAGTTAGACACAGGCTCCGAGTTGGTCAGGGACGGAGGAAAATGTGACCTATGGTCTTCTGTTTGTTCACTCGAGTCCCTGTACCTCTGCCGTCTCGGGTGGCTGTTTCTTCCTTGGCTTCCTTCCAGAAACTGTGGGGTGCAAGCCTTCCCATGCAGAAAAGGTACCCCAAAGTCACTCCCCAGTGAGTGCCTGGGGACTTGACGTGCTCCTCTGACAAGGTGGGGATGGGCCAATGCTTAACGCAAAAGGCAGGCTAGTGCCGAACCCAAAGCAATGAGCTGCAGAGCTGCACGCTGACTGAAGGCCAAGGACGGGGACAGACGTCTCGGAGGGGAGCAGGGGCCTTTCCGGCACTCCAAAACCACAGCTCACCTCTTTCGGCCTCCCCTCAGCTCCCGACCTACACTGAGCCTCTGACTCGTTTCCTCCGCTTCTGAACCTGCTTTCTCTCCCCACTCCCTGTCCGTTCTAAAATCCTTTCTTGAACTATTTCAGTGGCTCTGTATAAGATGAGGGATGAGTCTCCAGTGCAGTTAATGCCCTGACTTGCCATAGCGTTCAAGGCCAGACCTTGGGCTCCCCAAGGACCTGGGACACAGGGACTCCGTAGAAAGGCCCCCATGGATACAGCGGGAGAAGGGAGCCCCACCCCTGGCCTTCACCTGCTGGGTGAGCCCTGTTGGAGTCCAGGCTGAGGGGGGCTAGTAACACTCCCTCCGAGCACATGGAAACAGATGTCGCCGAAAGCCCGGGATTACTTGCCTGGCACACTCGACTTGCTAATTAAGTTTTACTGTTTACCTCTGGAAGAAAAGGGGCTTCCTGGGCTCTGGAGAGGGTCTGACTTCTTCTCTCTCTCCTTCCTATCCGTCACCCCATGCAGGCCTGGAAAGCTTTCTGACTCTGGGGGAGAGGGTGAGTAAATCTTTGGAGTCTGGAAAAGGGGAGGCATTTCATAAGCCCATGCCCAACTCCCAGGCTGCCCTGCAGGTGAAGAGCAAGGCCAGGGGGTAAGGGGCAAGAGAACAAAGTAGTTCTGCCAAAGCTAATTAGCTTCTTCTAGCTACTTGACCTTGCTCTCTCTGAAGGTCTTTTTTCTCATTTGTAAAGTGGAGGAAATAATCATATTTATCTCCAAGGTTTGTTGGGAGGATTAGAGTAGAGAGTATTTACGTGGGAGAGTCTGCTAGATGCCCGCACCATGTCCATTTTGCCCTTTCTTATTACCTACAGGTCCACAATTCTTTATCCGAGCAGCAAATATAAGCAGATAAAAAGAAAAACCCTGTATTTCCTGGTCTCCCTTGCATGTAGGGATGACCCATGAGAAATGGGTAGAAGTTATCGGTGGTGGTGGTAGAGTTTCCAGGGACATCACAGGAGTTTACCACCAACTGAGAGACCAGCCTATTGCTGCTCTCTCTCCGCTTCATTCTCCTCCTTGCCTGGAATACAAACACGATGGCTGGAGCTCCAGCAGTGATTTTGGCGTATGAAATGATCTTGAGACCGGATCCACATGCTGATGATGAGGGAACAAAAAGATGGGGGTGTCACACTGGCCCCGACCGTCTATTTCTGAACTTCTTCTAGGGGATGGAGAATTAACCTCTACTTCTGTTTAAGTCAGTGGTCCTCAAACTCCAAAGCATTAGAATTACTTGGAGGCGTTGTTAAAACAAAGATAGCAGGGCGCCAGTCCCAAGAGTTTCTGATTCAACAGGCCTGGGGGGAGGCCTCAGAATTTTATTTCTAACCTGTTTCTGGGTGATGCCAATGGGGCTGGCATGGGTGTCACACTTTAAGAACCCCTGTTTCAAGCCGCCACCAATCAGGTTTGTCACTTTACGAATCAGAACCCAATCCTAACCTATACAGGGTAAGGGCTTCACTCAATATTTCTCTCCTGGGACCCAGCCATGGGAATAAATCAGAAGCTCAGTGGGCTGGAAAGGAAGCAAAGATGCCATGTTGACCGATGTGCCCACCCCCACTGAAGGGCAGCCTGGACCTCAAGAACCCCAAGGGATTCTGGGTTGTCCCAAGGCCTCGGTGTCAAGAGAGGTTGAGGCCCCACCTTGCATGGGCCCATCATACAGCATCTCCTGTTCCTCCCAGTTGCCCAGAAACTAAACAAATATGCTACAGAATGAGAAAGACTTTTCTTTTTTTAAAGCAGGGACCACAAGTAGAGTCAGGGGCTCTGCCTGTATTATCTCTTTTCATCCTCATGACCCATTGCACAGATGGGGAGCTTGAGGCTAACAAAAGGTGAGTAACCTGCCCGTAGTCACAAACACCAGTGCGTGATGGAAGTGATGGAGCCTAGAATTGAACTGTAAACGTCGCCCTCCGAATAACTCTCAAAGGTTAGGGTCACCCCTGCCTCAGCCCTCACTGGGCTGGACTCAACTGTGTTCCCAAAGACGAGAAAGCAAGAGGGCTTTGGGGCAGCTTTGAGAAGGGGTAGGGGGAGAGAACGGCGGCGCCACCTCCCTTTCACCCTCCCACCCCTGTGTCTCTGACCCTCCTTGAGGGCTGAACAGCAAGCCCTTCAGTAGAGGCTGAAAGGGAGGTGGCATCGTCTCCGGGCAGGTGGGCTGTGCTGACGGATTGGAAGCCATGCATCTCCCGAGGTGAGGGGGTCAGTGGCCCCCTGCCGCCAGCTGTTCCAATAAAATATGAAGTTCAGAAACTCCAGGCGGTCCTCCTTCTCCACTGAGTGATGACCTTGTAATTGGCTCTCAAGCAAGGTTGATTTATCAACTCCCACCTGAGCAGCCGGAGAAGGATGAATTAGCTCCAGGGGCCCGTGAATGAGAGCAGGGTCCCTGGGAGGAGTGGTACAGTGGGCGTGGGGGCCATTTGTCACCGCCAGCCCTGCGTAACTGGGGGAAGATGGAGCGAGGACATGCTGGATTGCACTGTATAAACATGGTCTCTCGTAGTACGCAAGCTGGGGGCCCTGTCGGCCAGGAGGAGGCTCCTCCTATTTGGAGGGGACCCCCCCCAGACCTGCTCCTCTGCTCCCCACCCCTTCCGGAAAGCGGCAGCTTGGTCACAGGCCTCAAGAAGGTCCTTCAGGGCAAAGCTAAGTGGTTCCACACCATGTAGGGGAACCTACGGTTAGTGTCCTGGGTTCAAATCCTGGTTCTGCTGTTTACCAGCTGAGAGACAGTGACCAAATCACATAACTCCTCCCTGCTAGGCACCGTGGTTAAGAACACCAACTCTGGATTCGAATCAGTATATTTCTGCCCCTTACCAGCTGTGTGGCCGTGGGCAAGTTACTTAATCGCTCCGTGCCTCAGTTTCCTCATCTGTAAAGTGGGGTGATAACAATAGTACTTCACTTACAGGGCTGTATTGGTTTCCCAGGGCTGCCATCACAAATGACCACCAATTGGGTGGCTCACAACGGCAGGCATTTATTCCCTCACGGTTCTGGAGGTCAGACCTTCGAAGTCAAGGTGTGCGCGGGGCCATTCCCCCTCTGGAGGCGCTCGGGGAGCCCCCTGACTTGCCTCTTTTCCCTCTGGTGGCTCTAGAGCTCCTTGGCTGGTGGCTGTGTCCCTCCAATCTCTGCCTCTGTCTTCACACGGCCTTCTGCCGGTCCTGCCCCCTGTTGTCTTCTGTCTCTTATAAGGACACTCGTCATGATTTAGGACCCACCCAGGTGATCCAGGATGATCTCATCTTAAATCCTTAGCCTAAGGATTTAGGGCCCTTTTTTCCAAATAGGGTCCCATTCACAGATTCAGAAGTTTGGACGTGGACAAACCTTTTGGGGACCACCAGTCAACCTACCACAAGGGCCCTGATGGGAATGAAGCTCCACTTACCTGTTCTATAGATTGGGGTTTCTAGTTGGCAGCACCTGATACACACCAGGTAGCGGGGAACGGAAAGATAACAACCCCGGTGGCTGGTGGACACGCAGGGCAGCTGGGGCAGCTGGAGCTCTCACTCACTGCCGACAGGAATGCGAGATGGCGCGGCCACTTTGGAAAACAGTGGGGAGACTTCTTAGGAAGTTCAATATCTTCATTTACCGTGTGGCCCAGCAATCCCACTCACCAGTGTTTACCGGAGAGGACTGTTGCATGAAGTAGCTACAACACATAGGATCCCAGTTACATAACGTTCTGAAAACTGGATTGGAAGAAAATAGTGGTGTTTGGGGGTGGGGCAAGGGGTTGGCTATGGACTTCGGGGACTTTTAATGGGGGCGGAAGATGGGACTCTTCTTGATGGTGTTTGCTAAACTAGCAGAATTGTGCACTATGGGATGAATTTTACTGAGTGTAAATTGTAATTTAATTTAGTACTTAAAAAAGACATTGGAATAGTGGGTTCTGTGGCTACAGCACAACAGCAGGCTCACCTGCACCCTGGGGCCCCTTTCCGGGTCTGGCAGCGGGGCCTCCCGGGAAGACTTGGCTGCGCCCTCCCCTGCTCGAGGCTAGGGGCTTGGCTTGTGGGCCTGTCCCCTTGTGTTGAATGTCTGTGGGGGGTCCTGCCTGGGAGACACTGGGCCCCCCGCACCCGGCCCTGCTTGGCCTCCACAGAACAGTGAGCCCTGCTCTCTCTGTCTGGTCCTCCTTCCCTCCAGCCCGGTCTTGGGGTTGGAAAACTAGGGGAGACTTGGATGTGGAGTGGTGGAGCTGAGGCTGGACGAGAGTGGGCAGCTAGTGCTTCAGGGGGGGAGCTGAGGCTGGAAAAGGGCTTTCATTCTGGAGCCTGGAGCCGCCAGCTCCTCAGACCCTGGGGCCAGGGCGGGGCAGGGCAGAGCCCATTGTGGGGGAGCCGGGTGCTCCCAGGACACAAGTGCCATCTACTTGCCTTGTCCAGGTTTCTCTGCCAGGGCCTGGGTGTGAGGATGAGGAGGGCACCAAGGGTACAAGAGTACGTGTGCACATAAGTGTGTGCGTGCCTGTGTGTATACATGAGTGCTCTGCATGCAGCTATGGGGCCGCGTGCATCTGCTCCTGTGTTTGTGGATGCCTGTAAGGTTAAGTGGACATGGGTGTGTGGATCTGTGCCTGCGTGTGCTGCCGCAGGTGTGAGTGCATGCCTGTGTCTGCAAGTCTGTGGATGTGTGCGTGACATAGTGTCCTGTGTGTTCCTGCCTGTGCACATCTCCTGAATCTGTATGTGTTGTTGCAGGAGTTTATGTATGCATTTCCCGACCTGCAGGTGCACTCTGTGTGTGTGTGTGTGTGTGTGTGTGTGTGTGTGCGCGCGCGCGCGGGGCAGGGCTACCGACCCACACCCCTCTCCACTCCCCAGGACCCCTGTGTGAGGAAGGGGCTGCCGCCCTGGTTAGAGGCTGAGCGCCCAGGCAAGGACATGGCTGCCTTCTGCTGGGGGAGTTGGCGCGTAGAGGGGAAGGCGAATCCGCAGCCTCCGCAGGTGACAGCAGCCACCCCGGCAAGGTGGGCAGGGCCAGGCACTGGTGAGCTCCCTTCATGTGGTGGCTGGGGCCTATTTCTGTCTCGTGTGGCTCATCCTGGCGGGGTGTTCCCATCCGACAGTGCCCCATTTCTCCACCCGGCTATTTCGGCGAAGGAATGTGCTGTTTGTGTCTCAAGCAGAAAACCGAAAACCCCCATTATGGTTAGCTGTCCTGCGGCTTCGAGCAGCCACTCATTTATTTAGGTTTCTCCTGGTCTATATTTGCCGATGGATGACATGTTGAACTTGGAAAGCACAGGTTGGGAGCGTCGGGGCCTCTTCGAGGAGGCTGGGGCATCATCTTGGGCCTCCCCAGGGTCCGGGGCAGCATGCGACTTCTCCGCTAGGGGGAGCTGGCCTTTTTGCTCTGTGGCCGCAGCCTGGGCTGCCCAGCAGCCCCTGTGCCCGACTTCCCCTGTACCTGACCTTCAGACGGAGCGTGTGGGAGGTGCTTCAGGCCGGCCCTTCCTCTCCCTACCGGACTCTGCTGTGAGCGCACGACCTCCGCGGCATTTTTCGAGAACCTCGTTCCACAGACCCAGAGCAGGCAGCATAGGTGGGGGTGGTCAGGGTACAGGGTCTAGAAAAGCTGGTTTAACCTTGACTCAACCATCTGCGGGGGGCTTACTCTAGGTGAGCTATCTCCTTTGTGCAGCTATCCCTGCATCCGCGGTCCTCTACGTCACTGATTGTAAGGCACGCGTTTCCGCCCTCTGACGCCGGCCTCACCATGGACAGTGCGGCATTTTTTAATTGGCCACATGCATTCTCTGTCTGAATAGCACCTAAAAGAATGGTGTGGTTTGTCACCCGTGGTGCTCGGGAATCTCTGAAATATGTTGGTGCTAACACCGTAACATAGAGCACATGCAAATTAAGACAATATGAGGTTTTAATAAAGGAACGCAAAGGTGTGGGCAGAACGTAGGAGCACCACAGGCCGCAGCGAGGTGCCAGGGACTAGTGACGGAGGGGCTGCTGTGACCCCCGGGCCTCAGGAAGGAGGCTGGGGGAGTGGTTACGGTAACCTTGAAGGAGAGAGTTGGCACAGAGGACCTCTGAGACCAAGGGCCTTCAGCGGGAAGCGCGGCTAGACTGGGGCAGGCTACTGGCTCTGCCACCCATTAGCCGTGTGGCTTTGGGCAAGGTATTTAATTTACCTGTGCCTCAGTTTACTCATTTGCAAAATGGGTGTCATCATGGTTCCCACCCCACATGGTCGCCATCAGGGTTAAATAAGGGCACACGCCAGGGGGTTAGAGCAGGTCCGCAAAGAATGCCTGAGCGGCACCCACATCCCAGGGGCGGTGAGTGGAGAATTTCTGCTCCGCTGTCCAAGCTGCCCTGGTTTCCAGCCTGTCTCCAAACCCCCTGCGCCACCCTCCTGTCTAGTCTGCGAACTACATGGAGTCCCCGTGGTCAGTCCCCTGTTGGCTTAACTTAGCTCAAGTTGCTTTCTGTCACTTGTCTCCTGAAAACCCTAACTCCACAGTGGCACAGGGATGATATAGGATCGGTCAGGGTCGCCTCCCCTGCAGACACCAGCAGTGACACGGTCACTGCTTACTGCTGAATGTCAGCGCCCCCGCCCTCTGCCGCCACCGCAGGGCGGGAGCTCCGAGGGCAAGTTACTGCGGAGGTTCTCTGATTGAGGTGGGAGTGGAGGGTCAAGAGGGCTGTTCTGTCCACTCATTCCTTCCTCCTTTCCTCCTACCTCAACACCACCCCGTCCCCCATGCTTCAGTCCTAGAATCTTCTAGAACGCTAGCTCCCCAACAATTGCATCCACAGCCTACTTTAGCCAAACTAAAACCCCCAGACCACGCATGTCACCCTATCCCCTGCCAGAAAGAAAGAAAAGGCAGTGATCACGTGGCTGAACCCTGCGGGAGCCCCTGCGGGAGCTGGCTGTATCCATCCACCAGGGGATTCAGGGCAGGGGCTGATTCACAACCAGCTGCAACACCTCCAGGTTTCAGAGTCTGGTAGTTATTGGAAAATGACAGGCCCCGTGCTTGGCTGGTGCAAATGTGCATCTCTACATGCTGTGGGGTTAACCGACAGCCCGCCACAAGCGGCCGTGATGACGAGGGAACCAAACCAGCAGCGATGCGTAATTAAAACATAAGAATAGCAGCAACTGCAAACCAGGGCCAGCCTGAGGCAGCCGGGACAGTGGCCGAGCATCTCCTGTGTGACGTCGCTGCCGGGCGCGCATGTGGTAGCGTTTCGCGATGCTGCCAAGGGTTGCAATGGCAGCCTGGCATCTTCGCCAAGTGCTGAATCCAGCCTTCAGGAAACTCTCGGAGCCTGCTAATTTTCGTTTATAAATACCCAATGAGAGCAGCCCTTGCTGGCTGGCCGGATCTACGAGTGAGCGGGGGCCTGTTTGTTTATAGAACAGTGTAGCATTTGCTATGATGAATTTTGGAGCAACTGAGACATAGACCCGCCTCTGAAGTGACAAGAATCTGGCAATGCCACGTGCTGACCGGCTCAGATAAGCCGGAGTCCCCTCCTGGACAAGACCTGTGCTGTCAGGAGAAAGAAAGGGACCTCGGAATGAACAAAACCCTTTCCTCTTAGATGCAGAGGTCTCACGTGATGATGGGAGAGATGCGCCCAGGGTCTCACTGTGGATTGGGGCAGAGACAGGACTGGGCCCATGGCAGATCCTACCCAGAGTGGGTCACAAACCAGCCCATCCCCGGACCCTTGGAGGGCTGGGCCCAGGCTGAGCCAAGCCAGGGATCTGGGCCCTGCCCCTTACTGACGGCCTGGCATCTGCCCTCCCTTCTCAGAGAACTCAGTTCAGTGGGTCAGTACGAGCTCCTGAGCCCCATCTGGGTTCTGGCCACTTCTCCCTGCAACTCTGGACCAGCACCCCGGGGTGAACTCACAGGCAGCCCCGGTGAGATATTTTTAGAGCGATTAAATGCAGCAATAACTCCTCACTTTCTCTTAAGGCTCATTTCCTATTTCTCTATTAAAAGGAATAAAAGCCCATCCTGGAAGGCTGCCCGACGCCCTCTTTGGGGAAGGAGGTGGGACCGGACGCCAGGCAGCACTGGCCAAGGTCAGATGGAGTTTGCCTGTGACTCCTCCGTGAGGCTTGTCTGGCAAAGCAGTTCTCCCCCCACCCCCAGTCCCAGCCGGCTCCCTAGAAGTGATGTCCAAGCTCCTTGCCCTGTGACCTGGCCCCAGGGATTGTTCACCAAGTGGGCCTGACAGCCGACCTTTCTGCTGTGGCTCGGAAGGCAACATTGTCTCCACCTCCCACACACCCCCCAAGTCACTGCCACCTTCCTGTGGCCCTGATGGATCCATCCTTAGGTATTTCTGCTGGTTGGGTAGACAGAGGGTTAATTTCTCCCTTAGACATTTGTTCTTGGGAGTTGTCTCTCTGTAAACCATCTACTTTCAAACAGACATACCCCTGGGAAAAAGATCCATTGTCAATGTGACATAGTGGAGAAAGAGTGTTAAAGTCCAGCTTGGAGGCCTGGGTTTGAATCCCGCATCTGCCGTTTATCAGCTGAGTAATCTTGAGCAAATATTTCCGCTCTGCGAGTCTCGGTTTCCTTACACATCCTCTGGGAACAATAGTCTGTATAGGACCTCCCTCCTGGGGCTCCTGTGAAGGGCAGATCAAGTCGCTGTTTAGAAAAGGGCTTTGGAAGCAGGGAAGTGTATCAGGTTCCGCTGGGGCTGGGCTGTCGTCACTCACAAACCCTGGGTTCTCGGTGGCTTAGCATGATGACTTCTCTCTCCTGTCACGTTCTCTGGTTCCATCTTTTCGCCTCGCTGTCTAGGTTCATGGCCTTCCAAGTCACCACGGCAGGGGTGTAAGATCTGGAGGCTCCACACCAGCCTGTTTACCAACCTGTAAACGCTGACACCGGTCACTTACGCTCAGAGCCTGTGGGTCGGCATTAGTATGTGGCCCTGCCTGATGGCCCTGAGGCTGCGGACCATAAGGGAACACATGACTATTTGGTGAGCTTCACTGCCTCTGCCCCAAAAGAGTTCTGCGAGTCAGGGGCATTGTTACTACTATTATTTGTTACGATGACAGCAAGAGCAGCTTTTCTGACGCTGGTCCATTTTTAGTGTTTATCGGTGTGAGGGTAGGGGTGGTGGAGCAGCAAGACTGCCTGGGAGACTGAATAAGGATCCTGAATGCCTGGGGCAAGAGGGAAGGAGCCAAAGAGAAGCTGGGTGAGTGTGCAAAGGTGGGGTGAGGGGCAGCAGCCCCTGGGATGCCTCCTCTACTAGATGTCCGCTGGGCCCCAAGGTGTGGCTGCCTCCTGCCTGGAACCAGGTCCTCACAGTCCCTTGTTGCCTGCTCAGGGTCCCACCAGCACCCCCTGAGTCCCTGCCAAGGCCAGCCAGGACCCTTTAGTTCCCTAACTTCCTATGGCCGGAGGCCAGGGTCATGTTTAATCTCCAGCCTGTCATGGACTTTTGTAAGATATGATACAAGCGAATTACTAGCGAAGTCAGGCAATCTGGAAATGAATCTAGAAAACAGCAGTCAGGGCCTGGCTGAAATGCTCCAGAAAATAACCCGGGAAACATCAAATAATTGTTGAAAATATCCTAGGAAGTAATAACATCTAAGTGTCATCCTCCAGAAGGTAATCTAGGGACTAAAGAAATACAATAATTTGTTGTGAATGTTTGAAAACTACGACAAAAAAGCATCATTAGGGGAATGAGATGAAGGTATGAAGGTCACCCCGACATGTCTGAATCTTGTCCAACGAGACAATTCCACTGATCACGCACTCGGACGCCATGGCCAAGTCGCGTTGCTACGGAAATGAAGTGCCCCTCTGATTTCCGCACTTACCTCCTGCTGGACCCGTTATGGAGCTGCGAGTCTCAGCTCTTTGTGGGCAGAGCCTGCCTTTCCCTGACGATAAAAATGTGGCAATACCCAGCTCAGCACCCTTCACTCTGGCAGATACAAGAAGGTTGGCTGATGAGTGGTGGGTACCTCCAGGCTGGGCCAGAGAGCGTGCCCAGGAAAATCTCCCTAAGCCATTAATGGGATGCTGACCCCCAAGTCAGGACTGTCCCTCCCCCTAAAGGGGTGTGTTTTGAGTTTTCCTCTCCCCAGATTTCATGCGTCCCCCTCTGCCACCTACGGACACTCCCCAGCGCCTCTCATGCATTGATGGCTTTTGCATACTCAAGTCTGTATTAATTAAAAAGCAGACTCAGGACAGGAGAGCCGAGTGTCTTATTTCATAAAGAAGATAATGTTAGAGATTTTAATTTACAAGGAGAGCGGAGACTCCAGGTCTGTCTGCTGTGGAGAGAGCTGCGGAAAGCTTCTTAGTTTCTGAATCTGATATCTCAAGACTCTCGGAGTTGCCATAAATTCTGATAAAATGTCTTCCCGGTGGCAAAAGATAATTTTTATAAGCTTTGGAAGGGACTAATAAAGCAGTAATCTACCGTCTTCCATTATTTAAAACCTGGCTCGAGGGATGTGATTTGTAAGGGTTTTTATATATAAATATATAGACATATATTAATTATATGTCTCAATCCATCATCTCCCTCTCTGGAAAGGAACCGTGACAGAGTCTCGGTTCTCCCAGGACTGGCCTCTTGCCTCGGCCGGAGCCGGGAATTTCTGTCTCCCAGCCCGCCCCCTGCAGAGGTCCGGGCCTCCGGGAGAAGTGATCAAAGGTGATGGTGCTAACACTCTCCCGCTGTCTCCTGGCCCTGTGTGATAACCTTAGGGTGACAATTCATGTCTGACAAACAGGATTCCACCGTGACAAGGCCTGGTGGCGACGAGGACAGTTCAGTCATCCTCTGACAACATGCCGGTGTTGGGGATCTTCCCATCTGCCCCCGCCTCGAGTATGCTAGCTCTGGGGTTATCATGCAGACACCAGCCTGCGCATCCAAGAACAATCAGCTTAAGCTCAGAGCTGGAGAAGGCTGCCCTGCGTCTACTCTGGGAGCCCGGGGCCCCTGCTGGGTATGGCAGAGAGGATTTCCAAGGCTGTGGGATTTGTGTAGCTTAGTCCGCATGAGCACTTCATGCCCCCATAAAGCATTTGAGATGCTCCTGGGCACGTATATCATCCATCAGTGTCCCTGCCTCACTCCAGCCAAGAGGGCTTGGGACAAAGGCAAGGAGCTGGGGGAAGATGCTCCTTGAAGGGGCGGGGCCCCTGTCTGCTCTGTATCATCACATTCCAACGTGTCCTCTCACACTCCGAGCTCACAAGGGGAACCAACACTGAGAGGATGTCAAAGAGAAAGAAGGCATCTCATCCACAGCCTCTTCTCCCTTCAGTCTCTTTGTCTATGGTCCTCACTGTATGAAGGAAGAGTTGAAGTTCAAATTAGTGAGGTCCAAGGTCAGTCCCAGGATTCGAATGGGGTTCTGGCTGGCTGACTCCATAGTCTTGTGTGGTTTCTGCTATGAATAGTGACTTACCGATAAACAGAATGACTTTTTGAAAAAGAAGAAGAGAGGGAGGGAGTAGCCAGCTGGATTAGTTGTGGATTGCTGTGTTCGAAGACCAGTGTGTGGGGAACTGGCCCACATGAGTGGAGCATGGGAGCTGAGACCCTCTGAAGACTTTGCAAAAGCTCTGCAAGAGACCCTCAGTGGAAGCTGGCTGGAGAGCCCTGGGCTGGGGCTAGAAAACCAAATTGGAGCACATTCTAAAGCAAGAGGTGTCCTCAGGTGCACAGGAGAGAGGCTGCTGGCCAGCCTCCTCCCAGCCAAGACTGGACCAAAAATGGCTGTGCTTCTGTGTCAGGACACCTGGCTGGACCTGGAGCCTGGACCTGGAGCCTGGACCACGTCTCAGGGCCTGGCACTGTGTCTGCAGCTGCTGCTTTCAAGCTTCAGGACTCAGGTATGAAGAGGGACCTTGAAGAACATTGTGATCCACTGAGCAAGAGGAGACAGGGGAGGAAAGAATTTCCCAGTTGTGAGCACCAGCTGCGTCTGGCTTCCCACGACGTCCAGACTTCTGCCTAAACAGCTCCCATCCTGGGGCCACGTGCAGCTGAGGTCACGGGCAGCAACTTCCTCACAGTTCGTAACTTGCAGATTTCTTGGAAGTCATCAGCAGCTGTCCCAACCCTCGCTTCCACCTCTCAGGATTGCACAACTTCCCAATTTCCTGAAACAAAATTCTCCCCACCACACACTCAGAGCAGCTCTCGTCTGCCGGGCCAAACTCCCGTGAGACCCAAACGAAGGGACACCTGATTCAGTTTTGGAAAACTAAAGTTACCCTCTTTACGCACCTGAGTCTGCAGGCTGGTCGTCACACCTGCTTCATATGCCGGGTCCTCAGAGGTTGTCAGCATCTTCCACTTGATCATAGGTTGGACGCTTACTAGGAAATTTCACGGCCACCACTGACGCCATCAGCGAGCCAGCGAGCTGGGCCCCGTCCCCATTCGGTGGGGTGGGAAGGGGGTCTCCGGGACATGAGTCCCTGGGGACCTGGGCCCGCAGGAGTCTGCTTGGACTCCTACCACGGAGTGGCCCAGGTTGGGTGCTATCAACAGCAGAGGTCTGCCTTCTCACAGCGCTGGGGGCTGCAAGCACCAGGTCAGGGTCTGGCACGGCTCGTTTCTGATGGGAGCTGCCTTCCTGGCTTGTTCATGGCAACTTCCGTGTCCTCGGGTGGCCGTGCCTTTCCTCTGCCTGTGTGCAGGGAGAGAGTGAGCTCTCCGTGTCTCTGCTCGTAAGGGCACAGATGCCGTGGACCAGGGCCCCACCCTTAGGACCGTATTCAACCTGAACGACTTCCTTAGAGGCTGCATCTCCAAATACGGCCACATGAAGGGTCAGGGCTTCGACGTATGAATTGGGGGCAGAGGGACACGGACATTCAGTCTATGGCACACCTCTCTCCTGTTGCTCATGCTGTGGCACTCGGAGACTCAGTGCCCTCAGGAGATGCATCTGAGATGAAAGGGGAAGGAAAAGGGATGTGGCGGAGGGCCTGCTTCATTCCAGCCTAATTCGAGAAGTCACTCTACTTCCCCAGCCTCCAAGCAGACTCCATTCTGACGTGTCGAATCTGCAGAGGTCACACACGGGCAGCCCAGAGAGATTTTCTTTCTCTTGGCAGAATATGTTTCAGAAATCTGAATTCATCGCCATTTAAAGACTGGAAGACTTCCCATGAAAACCCGGGTTTCTGGCTTCCCTGGGAAAATCAGGTCTCCTCTCCCTGGGGCTGCTCGTCAGCATAGCAACCATCAGCCCTTCCTGGTGGGGCATCTGACCGTCTCCCCAGCTCACCCCGGTCCCTGCCATTGGCCCTGACCTCCCTGGCCCCTTCCAGGGCCACGTTTGCCCAGTGGGCCTGAGGAAGACGGGCCGCCATGGACGAGCCCAGCCCACGCGAGCCGTGTGTGGAGGCGACAGCACAGCGTGACTCCTCTTTGATTCCAGGGCTGCCCGTCCAACGTCCAGCTGCTCCTTTTCCCCACGACAATATTGCATAATTCACATGAAAGCGGATTAATATACAGGCAGGAAATTCAGACACTCGATATGCCTTCTAAGGGCCTCTTTATTTGTGTAAAAAAAGGGATCATCCCCAAATATTCACTTCTCCTCCCCTCTGGGGTTTGAAGATCATCCCCCAAGACTCTGTCCCACCGATGGTTTGGACAATAACCAGGGAGTCCTGTGGGCCGAGGGTGGGCGGCTTCCTGGGTACCCCATGCTGGCTGCAGGCACCCCAAGGTTTCTATGTGAAGGGCCTGAGCTTGGCGTTTATTTATTATTAAAAACCCCGTCTCTAGCTCTGAATCCTTTGCTGGTTTTTGGCTCTTGCCCGAAGCCTCTCCTGTAACCCAGCTCCTCTGATCGTTTGTGTCAGAAAGCTTCCTCTGGGCCCAGGAGGCAGCGGGCCTGTTACCCCGCCCTGCATGTGGCTCAGCCGTGCAAAAAGCGGCCGTAGAAATCATGGTGAAGGACTCCACTTCCGCCCACTCAGGTCTCCGCTTCCTAGCTGCATGAGCTTGGGCAAAATGCTTCTTCACCTCTCTCGGCTTTTGTGTCCCACCAGTGGCCCACCGGATGGAATGGATGAAGCAGGTGGAGCAGAACACAGTGCTCAGAGGCTAATGAGGTCTGGGGAGGGAGGTGACAGCCAGCCCCAAAGGGCCCCAGGCTTCTGCAGGGTGGAAGCTTGTGTGGGCAGAAGTGGGGGAGCAGGGTGGTGGACATGGTGCTTTCTTGGGGGCCTGTGGAACGCATAGCAGGGCTTGTCCAGCAGGGCGCTATGGGGCTCTGAGCAAGTGATTTCACTTCTATCTCCCAAGGAGCCAAAGGAGCAGGGCTGCCTTCCCTTTCTCTGGCCATCCGTAGGTTCACATAGAGGACAACAAGGCCCTCTATCCTAGGGAGGATGAAGCCACAGCACAGAAAGTCCAACTCCCTAATCACCAATGAGGAGTCAGCTTTCCTGCTTTCGACCAACGATGGGGGTGAGCAAATAAAGTTTTATCGTTTCAAAGCTGCGGACCTTAGAAGGTTTCGTTGGTTATGGCGGAGAGCGTTGACTCAGCAACACGCAGGGCTTGTGTGCTGAGCGATTCCTAAATGCAGAAAGCCTGGCAGGAGGGGAAGCTCAGAACCGCCTCCACAGGGACCACTGGCTTCTGCCAGCAGCTCCCCCAGGCAAGACAGAAGCAGGGCTTCCCCTGAAGGGATGGGGTTCAGCCAGGGTGAGGAGAGGCCTGGGTGAGAAGGCACTTCCACCCCAGAGCTGGGGCACCAGGAGGTGGCTTCTTTGAAGGCATCTGTGTGGTTGGCAGGGACCCTGGTGCTCCACATCTCTCTGCTGTGGCTTTAACAACAGGCTTCCGGGGGCAAAGAGAGAGTCTACAGAACTCGGCCAGCAGGAAGTTTATGTCCAGGGTCTTCTCTTGCTATTGCATACTGATTGAAGCAGTTCTTATTCAGCTAAAAGTTTCCATGGGCGGTTTTATTTTTTTATTTTTTCAAAATGGAGCCACTTTCTGTTGAGTAGCTGAGACCCAGCATGCTTCCTCTCCCTCTCCCACGGCCCCGCCACCGCTCTCGGAGGACGAAGCCCCAGCGAAGCCAGTGGGGCGGCCGCCAGAGCTTTCCAAACCATAGCCTAATTCAGTGCTATTTGATATTCCTGCAAACCCGGGACCCACACAATGCGCCGGGACAGTGTTTGTTTGGAGAGCACATTTCCACCCCCTTCCCTACAAGCCTGGGACCGAATGACATGCATGTCTTTTCCGCAGCTCTGGAGTTTTCAAGGACTGGAGGGAAGACAGCTTGAAACCACATAGACCCGGTACAGTTTCCCTGTCCGCGACATGAGTGTGCTGCTACGTGGCCTGACCACGTCAAAGGGTGGTTAAGAAAGAGTGTGGAATATGTCTTTGGCAGATACGAATGCCCCCAGCCTCAAGGATCAGAAAAGCCTGCTATGCTGACCTAAATTAAAGAAGGTTTCTGATTCTCCCATAACAAGGCATCTGGAAGCTTCAGTGGTTCAATGATGTGATCGAGATCTAAGGTCTGTTTCATCTTTAAGTTCCAGCATCCTTAGTGTGTTGACTTTGGACCTCATGCGTTTGCTTCTGGGTGCCAGAATGGCTGGTGAGTCACCAGACTTCACGTCTGCATCCCAAGCAGAAAGAAGAAGGTCAAGATGAAGGCTTTCTCCTAATGAGCTTTGTCTTTGAATTTGGTAAAAGCAGCCATCCCCTGAAGGTTGCCCGATTACCATTCACTGGCTGGAACTGGATCAGCAGGGGGGAAGGGGCATGAATGAGGGCAGTTGGTTAGGTGATGGCTAGTGTGGGCCACAGGACCACAGACCAAAGTCAAGACCAGCTGGGTTGCAGTTATGTTTCTGCCCTGAAGGGGCGCTGCACTGAAGGTTCTCAGCCATGATTCGGGATTGGAGGGCCGGACTGTGGAGTCCAGGCCTGCAAGACCCCTTGTTTCTACCCCAGTTGCTTTTCTGACCTGGGTCCTGTGAGGTTCCAGTTGGAACTGGTTTAATCCCTCTACACGCTCTTGATTTCCAGAGGTGCAAGCCAGCCCAGCTTTGTGAGAAGGAGGTAAAGAAAAAGGCGTCCAAGGAAACCAGAGGTATGCCTTGCAGACAATAATGGACCAAGTGTTTAGCAAGCCCTGTGGATCGATAACAATGCATAACTGAGAGGTTCGATGCTGGCAGGTTACTCAGCTGTGTGCCTGAGAGATGCACCCACTTGCCAGCCCCAGAGTCCTTCTGAGGCTTGCTGCCTGGCCCCCAGATACCTCCCTTACCTCTGGCCCTTGGGAAGAACAGCCTCCATCCAGAGGGCATGGGCAGTGTGGAGTGGTAGCTAAGAGTTCAAACTCTGGAGTCAGACTGTATCAGTTAGCTATCACCACAATAATGCTGTGTAACAAAAAAGGGGGGGACAAAGTCTCGGTGGGTTATAACAATAAGTAATAATTCAACTAATGCCACTGGGTGGGCTGAAACAACTCTACCAACCTTTAGCCGGGTGTACCGATATATTCAGGTACAACTAGGAATTAGCTGATCTAGGCTGTGGAGCTAGGGTGGCTCTGCTTTGCCTCAAGATCTGCGAAGCCTGCTCCATTTGTCTGTTATCTTCCCGGGTGTGGTAAGGTAGCTAGAGAAGGTTCTCACGAGTAAAGAAAATGGAGACGTGAAATGTCTTGAGACCTATATTCAAAACGGGCACGGTGTCACTTCTATCTCATGACCTTGGTCTAAAGAAGTCACATGATTAAACCCAAAGCAAGGAAGGGGACATATACCCTGGCCCTCTTACTGAGAGGTACTCTAAAACCACATGACTAAGGGTGAAAACTGGGGGCCAATAATGCAATCTGCCCCAGATTGCTTCTTTGGAATTCTGGCTCTGCCGCTTGCTAGCTGTGTGACCTTGAGCAAGTCCCTTACCCTCTCTGAGCTTCATTGTTGGATGACTGTGAGGCTCCATTTAGAGCAGGGGAGATAGGTAAGTAATTGTTCTGTAAGGTTAGTTATCTCAGTACCAAAAAGTCCTACAGCCATGAGGAAACCATGCTTGAGGCAGAGCCAGCTCTGGGGCACAGCGAGCAGAGGCAAAGGAATCTAATCCTTGAAATCATGGAACTGCCTGATCAAGTGACCAAAGCCCCCAAGCACTAGATTTCGCTAGATGCATGAGTTCTCTTACTTTAGCCAGTGTGGGCTACTTTTCCATTATCTGTAGCCAAAGGCTTCCTTTCTGATGTGGGTGCCTTGGTCCATTTGGGTTGCTACAACAGAACACCACAGACTGGGTAGCTTATTAACAACAGACCTTTTTTTCTTACCATTTTGGAGGCTGGAAGTCCAAGGTCAGGGTGCCAGCCTGGTCAGGTTACCACCTGCGGATGTCTCACTGTGTCATTACATAATGGAAGGGGGGAGGGCGTTCTCTCAGGTCTCTTTGGGAAGGGCACTCATTCCATTCATGAGAGTTCCACCCTCCTGACCCAATCACGTCCCTAACCCTCACCTCCTAGTGCCATCACATACAAATTTGGGGGTGAGGGGCATATCAGACCATAGCAGTAGACCAGCCGTTCACCATTTTTACAATCTTTCTTTCTTAGATTTTGGTTCTTTTAGGAAGAAATAGCTCTTGAAACGGTCAGCAATGCTTTTTGCTTCACAAGTTTATTTTTCTTCCGTTACCTTCAAGTCAAACACATTCAATAACTTTTCTTTAAAGGAACATGTATAACAGG
Organism: Anoura caudifer; assembly: GCA_004027475.1. Lineage (NCBI taxonomy): Eukaryota > Metazoa > Chordata > Mammalia > Chiroptera > Phyllostomidae > Anoura > Anoura caudifer. The sequence goes on along the minus strand of PVKU01005891.1, from coordinate 10,158 downwards.
AGCCCATTTGATAACTTGTTTCTGTTTTGCTCCGTCTGCCTGTCCATCTTTCTGGTGATCGGGAACTGCAGGAGTAAAATGTACTCAAGGGAGCAATGGCGATTTCTGAGTAGTAGAATTTAAAGCAATTTTCCTTTTTGCTGTCATTGTTTACATTTTTTAAATTTCTTAATAATAATTTCATATTTTTTAAAATGAGCAGGCACCTTTTACTTTACAAAACGTTAAAATCATTGCATATTTTCTTCACAAAACCTAAACTGATAAAATGAAGACAAAAATTGCCATTAATTGAGTGCCTACTACATTCTAAATGAGGCTTTCCAGGAGCAGAAAAAAGATTGCGTATCTCCACCCCCACCTTCTTCCTCTTCCTTCCCTTGAGACCAAGTTTATCTCCTCAAAGGTCTTTCGTCTTCCTTGTCTATGGCGTCAACACATCTGTGAAATAGCAGATTAGAACAGTAATTGCTGGTCCTATTCGACAGAAGGGTAAGTTGACTCCAGAGGCTAAGTCGCTCCACCAAAGTCCCGTAGCCTGAAACCACGCTGCAGATTCCCAGCCTGGGGCCTCCTGCATTACAGAGTTTTGGATGCAAGGCCAAGAATTCCACCTCCTTAGTCCAGGCCTTGGCACGTTATCTTTCTATCTTCTGCTAGACTTTCATTTGAGCCCAGCCTGGTCTCTCTGACTGTCTAAATGAGACTCCCATCCTGATGCCCAGAGAGCCTCTTATGAATAACAATCAGCGTTGGAGGCTTTTTTTTAAAGTTGCTAATATTAATTTTACAGAAATAAAGTCTAATTGAATCCCTCCTGGCTCTCCCCATTAACTTAATGTTATGGACTTTTAACGGATGTTTTAATTAGACGCTCCTAGTAATGGGAATACGGCTCAATTTTCAAATGAGGGCCTAAGCTGCCAATATTCCCATTTGGACTTTTAATTGAGGTAAGAAAATATTAACCAATTACACTGGGTTATTGCCTGGGCTCTTTGTAGGAGGATGAGGTCACAACAGATCCGGCTTGCAAGGGCCTGGGTGGGGGGAAGGGTCACAGAGAGGATAGGAGTTGGGGTTGGGACAGTGGGGAAAGGCAAGTCAAGACTCCATGCATTTGGAGAAGGGGATCCTGGGTCAGCTCTCTCTCCATGTGAAGATGCTGGTTCCGAATACTTGCCTGCATTTCTCTCTGACTTTTCTGGGTTCATGGGATACTCAGCTGTCAAGGATACTCAGTTCACTTTTGCTGTGTAACAAGACATCCCCAAGTTTAGTGACTTTAAAAATCATCTTTTATTATGTCACAATTCTGTGTGACAATTTGGGCTGAGCTTAGCTGGGCATTTCGTCTTGGGCTAGGCCAGATTTGGCTCACCTGGGCTAGGCTTGTTCCTCTTTCTGTGGTCAGCCAGTGGGCTGGCTGGGGCTGGCTGGGGGATGGAGGTCTCAGTTGGGATATCTGGGATTCTTGGGGCTTCTCACCATCTGGCATTCAGCTCCCAGAAGGCTAGCCCAAGGTGATAGGGGTTTAAGAGCTGCAAGAAGGCAAGCCCTCATGCTCAAATGCTTTTAAAATCTCTTTGCATCACGTTCGCCCCTGTCCCACTGGCTAGAACAAGGTCAGTGGAGGGCACTTTGAAAGATGAGGATATGAGAGGCGGGAACAAATGAGGCCATTCCCGCAACTGACCTCCCACAGCAGGTTAGGTGAGAAGCAGGTGCAGCCTAGAGACAGGGATGGCTGGTTCAGCCTGGAGACTCTCCATCAGAGGTCTCAGCCCAAAGGCCTGCAGGGCACAGCACACAGAGGAATGAAGCAGGCCTGCCGATGGGCACCGAGGAGCCCTGATGGCCCATGCACACGGTGGCTGCAGGGACTCGCCACTGCTCGGCGCCAGCCAACTGGTCCTCTGCGGGGACACTGGCCTCGAGTGGCCAGAGAGTCTGTTTCCTCTGTCATAGCCAGGTATCTGTATTTTAGTGCAGAGTCTCACATTTTTTTGAAGCTCGGAAACAAATTAAAAAGTTTAAATACTATCCAGCTAGTAGAGAAACGGAAAGAAAATGTGTGTAGGTGCTTCACAGCAGAGGAAAGCCAAATGATCCACAAATGCATGCAGTGATTACAAAGCAAGTCCAGGAGGAGCTACGGGGAACACTGCAACCTCAGACGCCGGAGCGAACGCCGGAGGAAGACGCCCTCTGGAGGAGTTGAAGGTTTGAAGACACTGTGTGCAGAAATTCTGCTCCGTGGCACCTGCTAGGAGCCGGAGCCCAGATCCGCCAGGAGACACAGTTGAGAACAAGCAGGGCGGCTCTGTACCAAAGAGCCCAATGCTGGAAACCACCCAAACGCCCATCAGCAACAGGACTGATAAACACACGGTTGTGCAGCCACACGAGGGAATACTATGCACCAACGACCAGGACGAAAATACCCACATAGGCGACCCCATGAGTGGACCTCCCAGATGGGATGCTGATGGAAAGAAGTAAGACAGCAAAGAGTGAGCTGTAGGGTTCTCTTTACAGAAAGTTCGGAAAAGTCTTCTGCTAAGTGAAATAAGTCAGGTGGGGAAGGACGAGAAGGTGTGATTTCACTCCTGTTGGATCTAGAACAAAAAGCCACCAACCATACCAAACAATAAAATGAAATCATAGACACGGACAACAGAAGGGCGGTTAGCAGAGGGGAAGGGGTGGGGCCGGACGGGGAGGGGAGGGGGGCAAATACGAGGTGATGGGAGGAGACCAGGCTTCCTCAGGTGGAGGGCAGATGCTGTTAGAAGTTGCACACCTGAAATTTACGTACTGTTATTAATCAGTGTTCCCCAATATGTTGAATAATAAAAAAGAAAAAAAATCCCTGTATAAGTGGACCCAGGCTGTTCCAACCTGCGTTGTTCAAGGACCAACTGTAGCTACACATGCGCACATTGTAGAACACTGAATAAAACACATTCGGACACTGGTCTGTACCTTTCTTTCCTTAATCCGGTGTGAAGGAGATGTGTACCAGCACATGTGGACTCGGGAACCGAACTGTAGTGCTAGAGTCCGGGATGCTCACTCGGCCCACAGGGCGGAGGCCCGTGGGGGAAAACACCCTTCAGGAGGTACTCCTCAAATCCTACCACGAAAGGAGGTCCTGACCCTGCGTATGGCCTCTAAAAGTTTTGTCCCAAATCACTGTGTAACGGCAGAAAGTCCCTTCTCTCCGGCCTTGATTTTCTTATCTCTTAAATGGGTGTTGCACAAGGCTTGACTCCAAGTCCTTCTGAAGCAGGACACTCCACTAGAGCTTGGAGGACACGAGGGGGCTGCGGCCTCAGTGGGGTCCAAGACTCCAAGTTCCAGCCTCCTGCTGCAGCTGAGGAGTTTCCGGGCCCCACTGCGCACAGCCTCCAGGGAGGGGCTGGGGGCTGCGCATCCCTGAGGAGGAGGGGAACAGGGCCAGGGCGGGAGCGAGGCAACTGTCCTGGGACTGCCTGAACCGAACTCAGGGCATCCGGAGACGCCAGGCGGGCGGCCTCGGTTTGTGTTGGACGCCTCACAGCCCGGCCGTGGTAACCGAACCGGCTTTTGTTTGTTTGTCTAAATAGGAAGACAGAGGGAGGCTCGGGGCTGCCTGGGATGGCTCCACAAACAGCCCCGCGGCCAGAGGAGGCTGCCGGGCCAAGTGGGCAGCCGGGAGGCCTGGGGGTTGAGGATGGGGTGCTGGGAGGCCAGGCTAACTGAACCTGCGTGGGAACTGGGGAGGGTGGGTGGGAGGGCAGGCGGACTGGGGGTGGTGGGTGGTCCCCTCTAGCTCCCCTCGTAGAAGCAGGAGGACAGGAAGGCAGAGGCTGGACAAGCCTGAGCAGGATGTAGAGTGGGCCTCTCTCCCTTCACCCTGGCTCTGCCCTGCAGCTGGTGACCTCATTGAAAGGGATGTGGCTGTGGGGCCCACACCCCTGGTACCACCTCTGCCCTGCCCAGCAACTGGTCCATCGATCTCCCCCTTCTGGTGTGGACGGGGCAGTGGCCAGTTAATTGGGGCCTCGCCTGGTCAGCAGGGACAGTGGAGGGAACCTCCTTGACCTGAGGGTCCCCAAGGCCTTGCTTCGTCTCCATCTGAGGGCAGCCAGGCTGCTGCTGGGGTGAAGGGTGGGGGCAGGGTGCCTCTCAGCTTTGTTATTAGAAGTTTCTGTTTTCTTATGGAAGAATGGCAATGCAGATACAGATGAGATAGCTTAGGTATAATTATAGGCTTAGAGCAGAACCGTTTGAAAGAGCCATTTTTATGGATCAAAAATGGTCCGAGACTGTCCATTTCATGCAATTCAAACCAATAATTGTAGTTATAAGGGTGTAAGTATAATGATGACGCCAATAGGGGTGTGCACACATATACACAGACATACACACACGTAAACACGTTTTTAAGTGATATACGAGTCATTGAATTTATCACTTTTTTTTAATTGGCCCAGACAAATCTCAGTGACCTTTGCTCTGCCCTCTGTGCCCCCCAGCCCCACCCCCCAACCAGAGACACCTTGGTATAGCCCAGGGGTCCCCACTGTGTAAGGGTGCCCCTCAACAGCGATCAGCCCTCCAGCGGGGTGTGACCAGAGCGGTACCTCACTCACCTGCCGCAGGGCTGCACAGCAGAAAGGAAGCCGCGGCATCAGACAAATCCAGAGCTGATGCCCCGCCTTGCAGTTCACTCTCGGCGTGACCTTGACTGAGACGCTGTCTCCCGGGGCCTCCCGTGTCTCATCCGTGAACACAAACGGGGACACAAACAGGACCTCCTGGCTGGGCCTTCTCGAACTTGAGATGAGACAATGTGCTCCAGGACTGGGCAGACTCGCACACCGAACGGCCTTTTCGGGGGTCAGGTCTTCCTACCTGCACTTACCCGTTTCTTACCAGGCTTTTCTCGGCAGTCAGGAGGGGGACATGGCTTTGGAGCCTGTGCATGGCGGAGACACACAAAATACTTTTAAAATTGCTCTTACAAAAGTAACCCAAGTTTATATTATAAAATCCAGAGAAACAAAAGGCAAAACAAGAGCCCCTCTAACCCCACCCCCTGAGCCTACTGGTGTTGATAGTTTATAGTTATGGGTACTTCTTAATTCACAATTTGCAAGTAAATGATGCCTGGCTCAACCCAGCCGAAGACAAAAGGGAACCGATGAGCTCCCAGAGCCGGGATGTCGGGAGGAAGCTTGTCAGCTGTCAGGCCCTGCTGGCCCAGGTGTCGCATGATGCTGTCACGTGTAATACTCAGCCCTGGCCACTGTAGCCAGTATCACAGGCAGGTGGCTTACACAACAAAAATTGTTTTCTTACAGTTTCAGGAGGATGAAAGTCCCAGATCCAGCTGCTGGCAGACTTGGTGTCTCCTGAGGCGTCGCCCCCCCCCCCCCCCGACTTGCGGAGGGCCGGGCAACCTGGTCTCTGTGGCCTCAGGGGGCCTGATCCTCAGGGAGCACCCACTCCCGTGGTCTCTCCCTCTCCTTATGTGGATGGTCCTGTCGGACGAGGGCCCCACCCTCATGCCTTCATTACCTCTTTAAAGGCCCCTTCTCCAAACATAGTCACACTGGGGCTTAGGGCTTCAGCACAAGAAATTCTGGGGGTCCCAATTTAGTCCATACCACCAGGGACCTACCATTTTCCACCTTTAAATCCATTTTGCTCTGTGTGGCTTTCTCCTCTGGTGGGAACAGTGGCCACGCTCAACATTCGGTTGGTGCAGGTGCCTGAAGTCAGCCCCGCGCTGTCCTTGGAGAATCACCCCTCTTCCTCAGAGGGGCAGTTTGGGTAGAATGACGAATGCAGCTGGGTGCCACGCTGTGTGGAAGCCACCAGGGCAAGAGCATCTAGGGATCAAGGGTGGGGCCGAAGTGGGGCCCAGCAGGTGCTCCCTCTACAACCGGTGGTGCAAGGTTGAAGACGTGGGTGGACTTCCTTCCCCCCAGGGGTGGCTTCCCAGCAACCAGACCATTCCTACCGTGACTTCCTGGCTGTGGTGGCTGCGTCCTAGGCTTTCAGAGCAGCCCCGTCATATCCCAAGCTGGCGATTCCTTGACCTCTTGCCAATAAGGGAACCCCCGGTGGTATTCTCTCCCTGTTGCTTTCAGCGATGGGACCTGAACCAATCAGTGCTCTTGGGACTCTTCCAAAGTTGTCTGAGAAAACAGCTGTGAGGGACACTGCTCCCGAACACCCATATCCTGCTGATCGCACCTCCAGGTGGTATTTCCCAGCCTCCCCGGCAGTTAGATGAGACCATGTGACTAAGCTCTGGCCAGTGGAACGTGGGTGTTGCAGGATGTGCACCCCCAGAGCCTCAGTGCAATTCTCCAGGAGGAGAATGCTGAGGTCCTCGTGGCCAGCAGGGCCACAAGACAATGAACGTTTGTGTTAAGCACAGGATCATCCCCATCCCCACCTCCTGCTACCATTTTGGACTTCATATGAGTGAGAAATGGAGTTTTACTATCTTAAGCCATCGAGACTTTCAGGTTTACTGGTCGCAGCAGCTGGTGCTATAGGCCCTATACACGCACACAGTATTTCCCTCAGTAAAAGCCCTACGCCTTCACGTTGGCAAAGACCCATCAAAGGCAAGGAGTGACCACCAGCTGCTGCTCCCCTTGTCAGCCGAAGGGGAGAGCTCCCCGGACCGGGGGTTGGGCATGTCTCCCGTCGCACAAAAGAGGCTCGATCACGAAGAAGGCACAGCTTGAGTTGGGCCACCCTGGGGCCGCTCCTTCATTGCCCCTTCTGGTATAACCTCCAATCACATTAAGAATGAATTTTCGTCAGGAACCCAGGGGTTTTGAAGTGACTTGTGGATGTTCTGGAGCCTTCCCTTCAGAGTTGGCTGGGCTGGGCCCCTTTCCACAGAGCACTCTGGGAAGATCCTTCCCTGAGTAGAGGAGCAGATGTTGATTTGCATATATGCATGTTTCTGGCCTCTGATGAGATTAAGAGGTGCATTTTTAATCAAAGCCTCCAGCGAGGCTGGGCCCTAGGAGGCAGACTGGTGGGGGCAGGGAGGAAATGTCACAGCAAAGAGGGTGTGGGCCTGGGAGAAAGAGACTCTCAGGGCTGAGCCTTGTTTACAAAGTTGGAGCAGGGCTGGCGGGGCTCTGTGGCTGGCAACGAGGGCTGGTAAGTGGGGGTGAACTTGGAAGTGAGGAGGGCTGCACTATCAGTCTACATACACTTGGGCAAGTCCTGGCTCCTCCCTGAGGCTCAGTTGCCCCTAACGAAGTGGATGGTTGGGATGATGCCATTGGACCTGCTAACCTTTCCAGGTTATTATGAGTTGGAAAAAAATATCATGTACATGGAAGCTTTGCACCTACTTTGCTCTAAGTAGGCACGTGGGAGGGATAACCTCCTGGCAGGCTTCTGAACACGAGGGCTACCCTCCCTCACCCTGGGCTCCCAGTCCTGCAGAAGGGCTGCAGATCCAAGTCCAAGGGGTCAAGGGTCTGTCCTAGAGGAAGTGCCCTTTTCCCATCAAGATGCCCTGCTTGAAGGCAGATGTCAATGGGAACTTCTGCAGCCCTTCTGGTGAACAGGGACACCTTGCTTTTCGGGGAAGAGGATATTCATCAATGGCTCCAGAGTGAAATCCATGCTTCTTGAGGTCTCTGATTTCCAAAGCGGAGTACCCTGAGTCTCTCAAAAGGGCGAGCTCTGTCTCCCTGGATTCTTTGAATACATTGTACTTTGCCCAATCAGAGGCCCCTGCCTCAGGGCCTTTGCACTGGCTGTCCCCTCAGTCTGAAATGCTCTTCCCTCGAAGTTCATCCCTACTTGTACTCATGTCCCTGCTGAAATGTTATCTCCTTGAATGACCTTCCCTAGTCATCCTGGCTTCAATAGCTCCTCTTCATCAAGTTCACTGTTTTCCCTCTGCCCTAGGGCTTCTCAATCTTGGTCTGATTGACATTTGGGGCCAGATAATTCTTTGTTGGGGAGGGGGCTGTGCTATGCCTTGTAAGATGTTTAGCAGCATATCTGGCCTCTACAAGCGGGATGCAAGCCGCACCCACCCTCCAAAGGCTATGATGATTAAAAGTGTCCCCAAATATTGTCAAAGTGACCTGGGGGGGAGGTGAAGTCTTTCCATACGGAACCACCAGTCCAACTTATTTTATTTTTCTGTACAGGACTCGGCACTACCCGAAGTATATTTTTAAATGTTTTCCCGATCATTTGTTTATCCTCCATTTTCCTCATGGGACTGTGAGGTCTGCTCAGGCAGGCATCTGGTCTTACCTTGCTCAACAGGGTGCCCCCAGGCCCAGAGAAGCACCTGACCTGTCAAGGAGCCCCAGGAATGTTCATTGAATAAATAAGCAAGTAAGAAAGGCAGCTTCAGCAAGTGTGTGTCCTATGGTTCCTTTAATGTCTGCGTGCACACACGTGCAATGAGGCGCAGAGAAATGGAGTCTCGTGGCAGCTGGAGCAGCAGGCCTCACAGAGGCAGACCGGCCTGCACCTGGGCAAGGCTGTTCTGCACAGGTCCGTTCAGAGCAGGGCATCCCGGTGTCCCCCCAAGGCCAGGCTCCTCTTGGGCTTCTGAATGGGGTAGACATTGCTCTGCGCAAGACAAGGATACAGACCCCTCCGCTGGTTCCCAGTACATTCGGCATAAAAGCTAACATGTGCACCTTGGAGCACAGGGACACAGCAGAACCCACATCCCATTACTGTCTGGCCATTGTCTCCTTTATCCCCCCTTATAAACTTGGGCCCTGCCACACTGGCCTCCCTGATAGTCCTTGAACATTCTTAACATGTCCTGCCTCAGGGCCTTTGCACCTGCTGTTGCTGCTTCCCGGAACACTCTTAACCTCTCACATGGGTGTTATTTTTATGGCTTGCACCCTCCCCAACTTGTCTAGGTGTCTACTCAGAAGCCACCTCTTCGAGGAGGCCTTTCAGATCACCTCATTTTTATTTAATGTTTACATTTCTCATGAGAGTGTCGTCTCCTGTAGGGCAGAGGTTCTGACTGTTTCATCCTCAGCTGCATCCCTAGCACCCAGATTATTGCTTGGCATGCTCCTGGTGGCGTATGGGTGCACATGAGTGCATGTATGTGACTTCCTGAGCACTGTAATGCCAGGGTGGATGATAATGGCTGGCATGCAGTGGGTGTTTAGGCTGGTTCCCCAAGGCAGATCCTGAGACAAGGACTCAGCTGGCAGTGATGTGTTAGGAAGCATTTGTGGGGAAAACCCATGGGAATGGGGAAGTGGGACAGGGGAGGGCAGGAGGTAAGGAGGTGCAGATCAAGCAAAGTCCCACAGAGGGCGCCTTGAGCAGGAGGTTGCATGGGTCCCACACCTGAGCTGTCCTGCTCAGAGGCAGGGGAGGTGAAGTGTTTACACCCCGCACCCATCCAGATGCTCTAGAAGGATGTACATCCTCAGGCCCTTCTGCTCTCTGTGCATGCAGGCTAAGCATGTTCCAGCAACTTGAGGGCAGCTGCTGACAAAAGACTCAGGTGCTGGATGTCGGGAGAGACAGCATACCCGAACTGAGGCCACTGTGCAGCAAGCCAGGACAGGGTCGCTGCGTTTGCAGGTGGAACTCTGACAGTGTCGGCTACAGGGCGCATGCTCCGTATTTGTCGAATAGCTACTCCAGCCTAGCTCAACTGCAACTGTAATATTCTTGTAGCTAAAGAAGTGACTTCATTTTATGCGACCACGTTACCATCCCCTCCAAATCATGATTCCCACTAAAATGAGGATGTAAGGACCTGCCTGCAGAGTGTGGCATGGGCTGAATGATGAGCATGTGCCGTGCACCCCAATCCCTGTTCCCCCAAGGCTCAGGCAAAGCTGCTCCAGCTCAAGGCTGATTCTTCTGCCTTGCATCCGGTTGAGCCCATGGGGACCCTGTCACCGGAGCAGACCTCATTCTCAGCTCTTTCCTGTGCTGCGGCTCAAGTGAATTTCGGATTTCTCCTCTTGCACATCCGCCCCTTTGCAGAGGCTGTGCCCTGCTTACCACTCTAGACCTTGAAATACATGGTGCTCCTTCCTTCCTTCCTTCCTTCCTTCCTTCCTTCCTTCCTTCCTTCCTTCCTTCCTTCCTTCCTTCCTCCCTCCCTCCCTCCCTCCCTCCCTC
>PVKU01005890.1:0-114429 GCA_004027475.1 Anoura caudifer | reverse complement strand
TTGTTAGCCTCAGCTTCTTAAATTGATTTGTTCTGGTTCCCTGGGTTTATGGTGTGAACTTCCGTGGTAGAATGCCTGTGAAATTCAGTGGTGCTGTCTCCTTTGGGTATCCTGGTGTTCACGGCTTCCAGTGTCTCAGCTGTTGAAATGCCCCCTCTTTGGGACCAACTCTGGTCTTTCCACAGTTCCAGGGTTTTTTGTTTTGTTTTGTTTTGTTTTTGTCTCACTTGTATGTGTTTAAAAAGAGAAAAGAGAAGGAAAGAAACAAAAAAAGAAAAGAAGGAAAAGGAAATAAAAAATGAAAAGAGAATAAAGAAAAGCAGAATGAAAAAGAAAAGAAGAAAAAAAGAGACAGGAAGAAGAGATAAGCTTGGAAAGAAAGGAAGAAGGAGTAAAACAAGAAAGAAGTAATGAGAAGCAAAAAGGAGTTGAGGGATAAAAAAATCAAAATTATGAAAAATTAATAATAAAAAAGAGAAAAAGAAAAAAACCCAAAAATCAAAAAACCAAAAAACCCCAAAACCACCAATTCTTGCTGTTATCAATCTTGCCAAGCTTGTTTTTCTGGCCTTGATGACTGCAGTGGCCAAGGGGTGACCGTATTGTTTTTCTCCTTGTTCATCACTCAGTTTTCTTTGGCCTACTGTCCTCAGAGCTAGCCCAAGTCTCTCCACACAGTGTCTCAGGTGTGTCTCCTGTGGCGGCAGGCGCTAACTGTGGTCGTGTGCGCACAAGCGCCAATGATCTTTGAGCCTTCCTTGCACAGGTGCCAACTGTCCTGCGAGCACAGCTCGACCCCCACGCGGGTTGCACACCAGTGTCTAAGATCACCCAGCAGCCCACTCAGGTCTCCGATGGCGCGATGGCGCCGAGAGACCATATCGCTGCTTCCTGCTGGCACGATCCCGCGCACGGGGGGCTGAGAGACCGTAGAGGCACCCAGCGACTGCACCATGGGTCTCTCAGTGGCACTTTGGTATGAACGATCCCCGCGTAGCTGTTTACAAGGGCGCGTGTGTATAGACAAAAGTGCGAGCTCCAATGCTCAGTCCTCCCAGGGCTATGAGATCTTAGCTCCTCTCTGTGAGATTTCAAGCAACCAGGTTTATCCCGGTGCTGCCAAGACCCTGTTTGGCTGATCAGGGAGCAATTGCCCCAGCTCCCTCCCTAGAGTCTTATGGCCAGCGCTGGCCCAGGATCTCAGCCCCTGCCCTGGTCTCCACACTGCTGGAGTACTCTCCTTACCGTCTGGTTTTCCAATGTCCACTGCAATTTTCAATCACCTGTTTTCAAATATGCTGTGTTTCTGGTGTCTGTTTGCTGTGCTGCATTGAAAATTGGCCCGGTTTATCACCTGTGTGAAGGGGGAAGAGGGATGTGCATCCTCTTACTGCGCCACCATCTTCTCTCTCTCTGATCCTCTTTTTCTTAATAAGTCTCTTTAACATTTCATATAATAATGGCTTGGTGATGACTTTACCTTGTCTGGGAAACACTTTATTTGCCCTTCAATTCTAAATGATAGATTTGCTAGAAAGAGTAATCTAGGTTGTAGGTCTTGGCTTTTCATCACTTTGAATGCTTCTTTCCAGCCCCTTCTTAACTGCAAAGTTTCTTTTGAGAAATCAGCTGATAGTCTTATAGGAACTCGCTTGTAGATAACTGTCTCCTTTTCTCTTGCTGCTTTTAAGATTCTCTCCTCATCTTTAATCTTGAGTAATGCAATTGTGATGTGTCTTGGAGTGGGGCCATTTGGGTCCATCTTGTCTGGGACTCTCTGTGCTTCCTGGACTTGTATGTCTATTCCTTCACCTAAATAGGGAAGTTTTCTTTCATTTTTTTTTCTAATAAGTTTTAAATTTCTTGCTCTTTCTCTTATTATTCTAGCACCAAAATTTATAATTTGAATGATGGTACATTGAAGTTGTCCCTGAGACTCCTGAGCCCATCTTTGGTGGGGGGTTTTTGGATTTTTTTTTCTTCTTGTTGTTCTGATTGAATATTTTTTTCTTCATTATGTACCAAATCATTGATTTAATTCTTGCCTTCATCCACTCCACTGTTGACCTTTTTTCACTTAGTGTAACCTTCATTTTGCCTGTATTTTTTATGCTGTTGAAATACCCAATGAGTTCCTTGAGCACCCTAATAACCGGTGTTTTGAACTCTGCATCTGATAGATAGCTTATCTCCTTTTTGTTCAGTTCTTCTCCTAGAATTTTGTTTTGTTCTTTCATTTGCCATATTTCTTTGTCTCCTCATTTTGGCAGCCTCCCTGTGTTTGTTTCTACGTATTAGGTAGAGCTGCTTTGACTCCCTGTCTTAGTAACATGACCCATTGTAGAAAAGTGCACTGGTAAGATGGATGGGGTGGAGCTTTAGGTAAGTGCCAGGATGGGGCAACCATGTGAACCAGGTTGATAGAGTTTCCAATATGGTGTCTCCACTGTGCAGCTCTCTGTGGGAGAGGGCTCAATGATGCTTCCTGGTCTCTGAATGTTTTCTGAGAGGAAGCTGTCCTCTGGCACTTGCCCTGATGCCAGACACTTCAATTTCTTCCCGTATGCCACTGGAGCCCTTCCAGCTGTTACCCCAGTACTGGAGCCCAGAGGGAGTGAGTCTACATAAGTCCTAAGTCAGTTGCAAGCCCTTTAAAAGCAGATACCTGAGAATCCCGCAGTTTTCTTCTGCTGCCCCTCCCCTTACTGGTTTTTACAGCCAGAAGTTATAAGGACTTATCTTCCTGGCACTGGAACCCTGGGCTATGCTGTCTGGTGTGGGACTGTGATCCTTCATTCCTGAGGTATCCCTCCCGATTTTTATCCACCATGCATGGGTATAAGATGGTCCATTTTGCATCTGTGTCTCTACCCCCTCCTACCTGCCTGGATGACTGTGACTTCTTTAATTCCTCATTTATTGAGCTTCCTTCCATACACATTGATTTTCTCATGATTCTGGGTGATACTTGTAGTTTAGTTGTAATTTTTGCTGTGGTTGTGTGAGGTGAGCCCTGTTTACCTATGCCTCCAACTTGACTGGAAGCCCTCAAGTAAGATATGCCTCTACTCAGGAGTCCAGGGAAGAGCAGAAGCTGACCCGGTGCTCCAGTAGAGTAGGACTTCTGTGGACAGGAGGGGAAGCATGTGTTACAGAATGTGGAGCCTGCACAAAGCAGTGGTGCAAACAAGATGGCAGCCATGCCCTTTGCCCCTACTTTGTAATTTTTAAAAGAATGATTTCACCTTTCAAATAATTATAATTTAACTCCACCACCCACATGTGAAGAAAGAAACTAAGGTAAATTTATTTAATCATATATTGGATACAAATTAGTGCTACATCAGGCTTCTTTTTTAATTACACAAAAAATTCTAGCATAGAGTCTTCAACATCCACTAAAATTTTAACTTATAAAAATTAATTCCTTTGGGAGAAAATGCAGTCAACTGTAATTGAACAAAATAATTTTTTAAAAAATTAATTCTTGCTCTGATCATTGTGGTTCAGTTGGTTGGAGTGACATCCTGTGCAACAAAGGGTCACAGGTTTGATTCCTGCTCGGGGCACCTACAGGGAACCCATCAGTCTTTCTCTCTCTCTCTCCCTTCCACTATCTCTAATAGTAATGAAAATGTCAACTCATGGGATTAAAAAAATTTTTTTAATTAATTCTCATGCTGCAGCCATTCATCTTTAAGTATCATAATGAAGAATGTGACATTACAGTTTAGTATCCAACAAGCAGCTACGACATGCCATTACTAAGCAATCGTAATCTTTGAGGATAAAATTTAAATTCCTTGGTTTCACAAAGTTATTTCCCAGCATCATCTCCCATTCCTTGCCCATACACATCATTTTCTCCAGCCATAGTAAATTGCTTGCATTGAACTTATACTGGCAATTCCATTATAGCTTAAAATCCTACAAAAATTGTAATTTTTTCAGATGATTCTATGCCCTCCTAGCCTCCAAATTAAATGACAGACAATATTTTAATTTCTATATCTCTAGCACCTAGTTCTGTGCCTAGCACATAATTTTCAAAAACTGTTCATGGAATGGATAAAAGAAACACTAAAAAAAGAAAATAGAATTTTAATTGGAGAACTTAGTGTGTTTCTCATACTTCCAGGCTAATATCTAACACTAATATCTTCCCATAAATACTAGGATTCACATCATGAGAATCTTTCAGTAGCACTCATCTGAGTGCATTTTTCTTGGAAAAGATAAAAAATGTTGAAAATCTTCCAAATCACTCATGAATCAACTGTATCCTAAAAAAGCTGTTTCTGAGCAATTTTTGCAGTGATTTGAAGTCCAGAAAGATGGACTCATTTCAGGAAAGTTGAAGGAAATGCTGTCTTATATGATACATACTCTTTTCACCATTATGTAGAAGATTCATTCAGAAATATCAATATGGAAGAACATGTGAGAGAGAATGAGCTACTGACTGATTATCTCTTAGCAAAGGAGTGAATCCTAGCATAGACGATATGTTCTTTGAGGGAGAATAAGCTGCTACGGTATAGTTTTCTCCTATGTATTTTCTCAAGCAAAAAAGTGAAGCACAGCTAAGACAAGCATTTACAGTCTACGACATGATTTGAAGGAAGCATCTTTGTGTCTCATTGAATATCCAACCAAAGGTCCACTTTCCCACAGCAATTCTAGCTGAGGGCAAGAAGGGTAAAAATAAAGAGCAGGATAGCTTCTGGGTCACAGTGTGCATTTCCAGTCAAAAACAAGTAAATGTTTTGCAAACACTGGGTATATATATTCAAAGGGATGCAATTGGCTATAGGCTTTGGCAACAAGTCTATTTTGCCTTAATACACATCTCTTAGCAGTACCAAGGTTAGGAAAACCAGAAATTCCCTTATACAATGAATTGATAAAACTTGTAAGAGATTTGATTGAAACAATCCCAAGCCCCTGAAAACCTCTTAAGGTTATTAAATAACTACAGAAAAGTCAATGATTAAATTTAGCAGTAAGAGCTGAATTTAGCTTTAAAAGACAAAAAAAAAAAAAAGCCACTAATTTAAATTTCAGATCATTGTTGAATACACAGAACTGATTATTATAAAAAGGGACAAGCAACTCTTAGCACTCAGATTGGTTAACTATTGTGTAAACATAGTAGCCAAGTGTGTTGAAAGGGTAGATAGTGTAGATAGCCAAGTTCTACACTTTAATAGGTATGAGTAGAAAGATACAGGAGAGCCAATTGCGGGGGGTGGGGGGAGGGATGACTTAAGATTCAGCAGCCACAAAAATGTGTGAGCCCCCTTTAGGTTGAAAGTCATCCTTTGGTTAACTTCAGTTTATCATAAGGCACCTGGCTTCACAATTCAGGACACAAGATGTATATACCACAGTCTGAGACCAGCTCTAACGAATCAACAGCACACCTGCCAAGCTACCATCAGTACTCTGCCTCTGCCAGTTGGGGGCATTTTCTCTTGGTTTTGTCACCCTTCTCCACTAATACTACTTCTTCTCTACTACTTTTTGTTTAATTCAATGACTACTTTTGGGTCTCTGCTTTCCTAGCAACTCTCCCTTCTTAACACTGCATCGTGATCAAACTTGCATCAATAGTTTAGATGGGGCCTCAAGTCACTGCCTAGGAGAGTGAGTGCCTTTGTTGGGCAAAATTCTCATGCCAGTGGGTCTCACAGGTTAATCATAGGCCTATAAACAACTGACTGCTTTAGGACCAGGTACCAATCAGTGACCAACCCACCTGTGGCTGATAGTATAGTCCAACAAAACTTGAACAGGAATAAACACCTTCTTGTCTTGTTCAGTTGAGGGTGAAGAGTGTAGACAGTCTTTATTGTGCCATCTAGTATACAATGGTTCCACCCAACCTATTAACCTTAACTAGCGCTATCACACTCGAAATTCAAGTACTTCCCATGGAAATCTAAATGGTTGATAACATAAAATCAGGAAAGGAAAAGATTAAAGGTGATGGCAGGGGTAAAACCGAAGAGGTAGCATATGGAAGGACATATCTGAAGCACTGATAGGGAGCTGGTCTGAGAGAACATCTCTTCCACAGAGCTGAAGAAGGGAAGATGATAGAATTCATGTGTGATGATTATCTTTTCAGTAACATTAGAGGAGAAAAATGTTGACAGTTGTAGGATGAGAGGGATAAGGAACTTGAGGATGATAAGGTTGGTAGAGCCATTGTAGGGAGCATATAAATGGACAAGAAATTTAATTTTAAAATGCCAAATATAGGACCAGAAGTTCCAGGAATATCTTCGTAAGGATGATTGGTAGAAAGTCAAGTCACACACAACTTAAGGCTGAGGGTTCAGACCAGGCGGAAGATAAAGACTATGATGTTATTAGTGAGACTTAGGTTTAGTAATAGATATGATGGAATATGGACCTGAGATTTTAGCGAAACTATTCATAATTGGATATAAAATATAGGCTTATAAAAGAAAAACTACTCTTCCACACTTTTGCACACCGGTTTATGAAGGAATTAAATGTCCACTGCTTGTAAAAAGGTCATGCATGATAATGCATATGAAGGATGATGCTTAATTATATATCTCCTATTTGGCAGGCATACATCTTAGGTAATAGGAATGGTTTTGCTTGGAAATTTTTGTAACTTGTTCTAGGTGATTACTAACTTGAGGAGGAAATCATCAAAACTTTTGCACAACCACTATATGTCATTTCCTATAGTAGTTGCTTTATATATTATCTCATTAATCCTTATAGCCCTGTAAAATAGATATTATTCTTAGTAATTTATACCTGAGAAAACCAAATCTCATAGAGATTAAGTAATTTACCCAAGATTGTAAAACAAGTCTGACTCCAAAGTGTATGTTCTTTCCACAGGCTACACCAGAGTTGAATCAGGGAGATGTCAAATAAATTCTTACTTTCTCTATTGCCAAGGCTTATTATTTACATCAGTCATCCCTCGCTATATCATGGTTCACTTATTCCAGCTTCATTGTATCAGGGGTTTTTAAAAATATATATTATCTAATTCTGTATCGCGGAGTTTTCCTTATATCACTGGATTTTGTGGTACATAGGTATTTATATATTTATTATTTTAATTATTTTTGCTTAAAAAATTTAAAACAATATAAAAAACATAAAAAATGTTAACTCAAACATCTTAAAAGTATTAAATTGAAATAAAATACAGTTTGCCACTACCGCTTGCGCAAGTTTGCTAATCTGAGATTGTACACAGCACACTATTGGCTGATGGAATGGAAGGCGACAAACCACAGCACTGTGTTCTGTATCCTGGGCGCTGATTGGCTCAATGACCATAGCATCAGTCTGTTTGCTCTCATGTATTCTCCCCTTACGTTCAGCATCTCTCCTTGTCCACTTCACATCGATGTCTGATCACTGCACGTAGTGTTGCTCTGTGGTGTTGTTTTTATGAAATTTTCATAAAAGTCTGAGTTTATTTCAAGTCCTACAAGGCCACCCAAACGTTCTGCGCCTTCTAAGGGTTCTGGCAGTGAACCCCAGCACCAGAGGGATATGCTTACCATCAAAGAAAAGGTGGAACTTTTCAACATATTAAAGGCAAAAGCTACATGACGGTAGGCCACCCTTACGGGATCAACGAATCTACTGTTCACTACATAAAGAAAGATGAGAAGAATATTAGGTCTACACCAACAGTGACTTTTAAAAAGACTGCAAAGAGGGTGGTCACTTCCCGCAATAAGGCCATTGTGAGGATGGAGTCTGCATTGGCCCTGTGGATAAATGACTGCAGGAAGAATATCTTGCTGGATATCAACACCATCTGGAAGAAGGCCAAGACACTTTATGATAGTTTTGCGGAAAGCACGGATGTTTTGCAGAAGATGAGGATGATGACGCAGAAGCAGGACCATCAAGTGCTTCTCCCACCAGACCAACCCCATTCAGTGCCAGCAAGGGCCGGTTTGACAAATTTCCGAGACGCTCTGGACTCAAGAGCTTTTCTCTGCATGGAGAAGTTGCCTCTGCGTATAAAAAGCAGCACCAGCAACTCCCCATAACCATGTTCATCACTTAGACGAAGAGATCAGTTACGGCTATGCCTTCAGTGGAAATAGAAGTTACGATCCAGGGCAAAGATATTGCACCACCCGATGAAGCGCCTGATGAAGTGGTGCCCTCAGAAGAGCTGTAATGCTCTTCTTGGCTGTACACTACATGCATCTCATCACCATCAGTACTGCACAGCTACATAATTCATGATCTTCATGATTCAAGTTAGAGTGTACTTCATTGGTGAGTATCCATATAGAATTTTATGTGTTAAAATTGCGTAGGTTTAAGAGTGTAGAAAGTGTTTAAGAGCATATGAAGCATTTATAAGAGTGTGGGAAAGGTTAATAAGAGAGTGGGAAAGGTTTATAGGACTGTGGGAAGGGTTTATGAAGCCTTAAAACATATATAAATAGTAAATATAACAATGCTACTTTGTGGATTTTCATCTATCGCGGGGGGGTCTCTGGAATGTAACTCCCGGGATAGGTGAGGGATCACTGTATAAATTCATTAACATGAGGGCAGAGAATTTATAAATATCTTTGTTTCCTCCAGAATTTGCAGATGATTAAGTATTTTAATTGGTCAAGAGATATGGATGTACTATGACAGAATATATCTTCAATAGGAATAAAGGAGAGTGTAGGTTCTATCACTAACTAGTTGTGCAACCTTAGGCAAGCTTCTTAACCTTGTGAATCTAACCTTAAATTTTTTATCTAGTGAAATGGACTTTGGACTAGGTGGTGTCTAAGGTTCTATTTGACTTCACCCATCCATCCACTTATTCATTCAGTAAATAGGTCAAGATTTTTCTATGTATCAGGCACTGTATTTAATGTTCTGGGAATACAGTGGTAAATACAATGAAAATCTCATTGAATTTACATTCTAGAACTCATTTTTGAGATACTAACTCTCAATGTGCTGAGAAGTGACAGGCAGGGCAAATTTTCCAAATTGCTTGGGGAATACTTTTTAAAAAGTATACCTACACTCATTTGAAATGCAGTCTACTTCACAGGAAGTCAGCACTGTGGGGAGTCAGTGCTACTGATAAACATTTGTGGTACCCTTCACGCAGGCTTGGCAGAAAAAAGGTTGAGAAGTAGTATTCTCAGTGACATAGCAAATTAAAGAGTGCCAGTCATACTGCTCTATTTTGAAGTCTGAAGGAAGACATTAAAACAGCCAATTCTAAGCTTGAAGTTTGAAAATGCACTTGAATTATCAGTCTCTGATTAAAGTGCCAATCAGAATGCTTACCTATCTTATTAGCCATGATATAGGTTGAATTCATGTGAAAATTCTTTTGAGTAAAAAACACCACTATCCGCCCTGAACAGTGTGGCTCAGTTGGTTGGTTGTCATTTGGAAAGTGAAAGGCTGCCAGTCTGGGTTGTGAGTTCACTTCCAGGTTGGGGCGTGTACAAGAGGCAACCAATCGATGTTTCTCTCCCTCTCTTTCTCCCTCCCCTTCCCTCTCTCCAAAAATAAATAAATAAAATTAAAAAACAAAACACCACTATCCTTCCAACAATGAGTTTTAATATGCCAGTATTCTGTATTTAAATACAAACACACAAACATTAATGATGTGATAACATCATTAATAAAGGCCTGTGTATGTATTATTTATGATTTCATGTTCTGAGGATCATAACAAAATCTGAAATGTTGGGAAGTTTAAAAAAATTTATTTCTACTCCCCTCAACTCTAAAAGCTATCACTAAAGTTTAGGCTATAGTCAAACAAAATTACCACAGAAATGTGTATGACTTGAAAACTTAAACACCTCTAGTTTAACTGTCAGTCATAGAATGTTTTATTTTAAACCTGCTGTTCAAACTTTAAAATACATGTGGCAAAGAAGTAGTTAACACACATCTGCCACAATTCTATCTTTGAACTGCCTTTTCTGTATTATGTGATATGTTACAATTTCTGTGAAGGCAGCAATGTCAATTTTTCTGCTTTGAAAACAGTTCCATTAATGTTCTGGAATTGCTTAAAATTACTTTTTTCCCTTTATATTTTACTGTTGCCCACATTAGTGAAGTAATTCAACATATTATTAATAAGTTGTTGAGAGGTATATGGTACTCAGTAAGTCAACTCTCAACTCCAAGTTAAAATAAACTTTAATCCGAAACAAGTATTTTTCTAAATCAGTATATTTAGCTACTTTTCTCAAAAATAATTACGTTCTGAAATAAGTTTTTTTTGTGTGTGTGAGATACAATAGTTTCTTTCCTCTTTTATTCTAACAGGACTCATGCTGTACTTTTTTCTCAAAATATATTTACATATTCTGTGCAAATGTTAAGTTCTGAATAGCTTTGTACCTTATTTTGAAAAAGTTTATAAAATACAATTCCTAAAAACAACCTCAACATTAGACAATAGAGGAAGAAGAAACATATCAGACAAAGCCTAATTTTTCACATGAGAAAATAAGTATGTTCTTAAAGCTCCAGTAATACATTCCTTGAAAAAAGTCAGAATGCACTTTGGTCATTATTAAATATATTAGAACATAGGCAAATAAAACAAAATGCTTTTGTTGTTTTCTACAGGAAGAAAATATACTACAGAGGCTGAACTGAGGCTGATCAAAAGGAATGGTAAGAACAAAGTGACATCGTGACATGGCTCTGTTCTCTACACATTCCCGATCTTAAGATTACGATTTGGGGATTAAAACTGCACCAATCAAATACATAATTTTACAATTAATTATTTTAAATTCCCTAAAATGTTTTAAAAAAGTGAGTATATTCAACACAATACACCTTGCACCAAGAAAATTCTAGACTGTTTCAAATACATTTTTTGTTTTAGAAACTAGATGCGCAGTTAAGAAAGAATTGCAAATACATTTCATGGTTCAATTATTTTCTAAAATATTCTTGATTGTACAAATATAACAACTTAAAATCAAGGCCCAATAAGATACCATCATATTTGCCCTACTTACCTAACGTGCCAACACAGTAAATTCTCATTTGGACACTTGGAAAATTATCTGGGGGTTGTGATGGGGGTTGGAGTGGTGGGTTAACGTTCCAGGTTAAAAACGCCTAAAATAGCCCTTATATAATTGGGTGGTGATGGGGGAAGGGGATATACCAGATTAAGTTTAGAGGATACAATTTGCAAGGTGAAGCTGCTTCTTCTGAAAATTTGGGTATACAGTACTTTTATAACTAACAATAAGAGGAGTATTTTATTGGTTCTGAAGTTATTCATTTGAGTGTGGTATGAAGAGCATACACTACAGCGTACCATGGGGAGAAAATTATTTTACTTGAGTAAACATAATGTACTTTAGTAATATCAATAGGCACTTCACTTGTGAGATGAGTATATACCTCACTCAAAAGGATACCATATCATGCCCTAGTAAACTATAACATATCTCATATAAAGAAATGCATTAAAAGTAACAATTTTAAAAAGTGCATATTTTGAGCATGCACAGTTAGAGCTGTGCAAACAGCCCAGTGTTTCAAATAAATACAATTATCACTAGTAAATTTTTATCAAAATATCTTACAGTATGGTAACCATTTACAATTATTGCTCTATTAAGAGTTTTATTATCAAAGAGCACTTTGTTGACCTGTTATGTAATACCATATATATTAATACTGAAGGGTGCTTAACTGCAGCTTAATCAGTTTAGATCCTGGCATTGTTCCAAAACAGTTCAAGAGAAACACTGACTGGATCTTGATTTACTGAAGAAAATGCTTTATGGGTTTAGCTGAGTCTAATGCAATATTCCAAAGTTGAAGAAGTTTTCCTCAAGTAAGGCAAGTTTACGGCATTGATGGAGAAACAGTGCTTAGGAATGGCTTCTATTCTCACAATTTGTTATTTTGTCAATTATTTATGAACAATTACCAGGATCTCAAGTATCTGGATATCAGTTTTATCACCCTTTTCATCAACAACTGAATACACATCAATGCTAAAAATAAAATATGAAGACTAAAGTAAATGTAAAAAAACAGTGAACAAGTAAAATAAATATAAGAATTGCACAAGACAGTGTGATGTAAACACTTCAATTTCCCAGCTGAGACTCCTGAAGCAGAGAGTCAGTGACTATGTTCAGGCGGCTTAGTTGGTACTCTTATTCCGGAAAAGAGGCTGTATCTTCTTTTTCTCTGAATTGTCATGATTTAATCTTCCACAGCTAATGAAAAAATAATAGAAGCAGTGACCATTAGAGCCAGTTTTAATATCACAACTTACTGCATTATATCACATAATACTATTTTTATCTAAATTTCATTCATAAACAAGTCTATGTTCTATTTTTTAAAACTCTTTTAACCTTTTATTGTCAAGAAGAACTCACCTTAAACAACTAAAGTGAAAATCAGATTTCTCTTGCTTTCTTTTACAGGGAAGTGGCAATATAGATATACAACTAACTTAATATGAATGATTTATACCTTATTCACTAACAGCTGAACATATATTAGAGAATATATGCATTGCTATATAGATAAATAATATAACTTTTGGTCAAAAAAGAAAAAGAAAAAAAGAAATAGGGCTCTTTTCTTTTTTTATCAAACAAATTGGACTCAAAGTATATGAGTAAAAAGAAATACTTCCCCTTATTTTATAGAGTCCTGTTTGTAATGAATACTATTCCAAATTAGGAGTTTCAACAGTATTATAAACCAAGAATGTTTATCATTATTTGAAATTAAGTGTGAAATTATTTTCACTAATTGTATACAATATTATTAAAATGATTCGATTATTGTACATGTGAAATCATAAAATAGTGCTAGGGTAAAATACATGTCACAGAAATGTAAAAGGCCACTAAGTAAGAAAAAAGACCTGTAAGTTCTTACCTTTAAATTAAATCCAAGCAAGTCACTGATAACACCAGAAACAGCTGACAGGATGACAACCTGGGTGATGTTATAAAGCAGTGGGTTCATTGTGAGTCCATACAACCTGAAGGGACTGTCCAACTCCTAGAAAAAGAAAAAAATCATGAGCTCAGATTCATTAAGAATTATCAGTTAAACTAATTCAGTGCAATATGCAATGAGAATTTTTTTAAAAAAACTGTTTCAAGAAACCATGATAAACTATGGAGAGTTTTAGAAAGGATAGATTTGGTTAAACCTGAAATAAGTAAATATACTTTAAGAGGTTTTTGTTTTGTTTTGTTTTTTAGGAGAAGGTGACATCCTTTGAAAGAATTCTGTAAGCAATGGATGGTTGCCAGATGGGAAGGGTGTTAGGAAGATGAGTGAAAAAGGTGAAGGGATTAAGAAGTACAAATTGGCAATCACAAATAGTCACAGGGATATAAAGTACAGTATAGGGAATATAGTCAGTAATATTATAATAACTATGTGTGGTGTCAAGTGGGTACTGGATTTATGAGGGGATCACCTCGTAAGTTATATAAATGCTCAGCCACTATGCGTATACCTGAAACGAATATAATATTGAATGTCCACTGTAATTAAGAAAAAACAAAACTCTATAATCTAAATTTGTAACTTCAGCTTCTATCTCAAATGAATGACAAGTATTGGTCTTGCAGCTACAATGTTTGAGAACTTTTTTTAGTGTAAGAATAGGAACTTAATATCTTTTTACAGAAGAATTAGAAATTTAACTAGCCAATTTTCTGACAATATGAATACATACATAAAAACTCCTCTTTGAGACAATTACTTTTCCAATACATGAATTAATTGACTGATTCAAACATTTAAAGTTCTTTTTAAAAAAATTCTCATCTGAGGATATGTTTATTGATTTTAGGGGCTGGGGGAAGAGAGAGAGAGAAAAAAAAACACTGACATGAGAGAGAAACATCAACTGGTTGCTGCCTGTATGCATCCCCACCAGGGATCAAACTGTCAACCCAGGTATGTGCCCTGACCAGGAATTGAAACATAACCTTTTTGGTGTATAGGATGACGCTCAAACCAACTAAGCTAACCAGCCAGGGCTACAATTCTATTTTAGGCCAGGCCCTGTACTAGGATCTGGGAAGTTAAGATTCAGTTTCTATGCTGAAGGACCTTACAGTCTAATAGACCTGCAAATAAATAATTAATCAGAGTCCCACAAAAGCAGTATGTATAAAAGGCAGTGGGCCATACAGGAAGATGCTCCTAAAACTTAGTGAGTAGGGAGAGTAGGTATTCTATCAAGACATCTGAGAACATGTTACCTTTGAATTGCTAGAGGTTGCTCAGCATTTTTAGAGCCAAGTACAAAGGAAGAATTACTTCAAACTTATAAAACTGGCTACTTATGTAAGTAAGGATCATCGGTTAGGCAGACTGTATTGACAGACTGGCAGTAAAGGAATTTAATTAGGGGAATAGCATATTGGATGTGCACATGAGAGAGGTCAGCAGGTCAGCAACATGGAGGATGGATGAGAACAGAGAAACCAGAAGCAGGAAGGCCTTAAGAGTTCAGTATATCTAAAGCTTAACTGAGAGATGATAAGGGTCTGACTTAGGGCAGTATTGATATGGAAGATGGGATGAATTGAAAGATTTTTTAAAAATTTTTATTTATTTATTTTTAGAGAGGGGAAGGAGGGAGAAAGAGAGGGAGAGAAACATCAGTGTGTGGTTGCCTCTCTTCCACCCCCTACTGGGGACCTGGCACGCAACCCAGGCATGTGCCCTGACTGGGAATCTAACTGGCAACTCTTTGATTTGCAGGCCAGAGCTCAATCCACTGAGCCATACAAGCCAGGGTGAAGTGGAAGATATTTGAGAGGTTGAATCAATGTGCCTGAGAATTTCTTGGCTGTGAACAACGACAGAGAAGGAGCAATTTATATTAAGTCCTAGGTTTCTGACTAGAAGACTGTATATGATCAAAAAGAATCATGCTGTTGTGCTTTGTATTTTAGTTATTTTCATATTTATCTCCGCTCTGAGATAGAAACTGCTTTTATTTATTTTTTAAAGATTTTATTTATTTCTTTTTAGAGAGAGGGGAAGGGAGGGAGAAAGAGAGGGAGAGAAACATCAATGTGTGGTTGCCTCTCACACACCCCCTACTGAGGACCTGGAGGGCAACCCAGACATGTACCCTGACTGGGAATCCAACTGGCAACTCTTTGATTTGCAAGCCGGCGCTCAATCCACTGAGCCACACACCAGCCAGGGCTTAGAAACTGCTTGTAAATCTCATCTTTATAGTTTCTTCCTGTCTAGCATAGTGCCTACCTACACTCTGAAGATATTCAATATACACGTATCAAACAAATCCATCGTTCTCTTTTGAACCCTTTTAATGCCTAATATACTGTCAGGTGCAGTCTATACCTAATTAATACTTTTGAAAGAATTAAACATAACAATGAATTAATCATAACACTGACACATTTCATACTATTTTCTGAACACTTATAAACAACTCTAAGAATATTCGTTATAGAAATTGAGAATTTAAAAAATTCCTTTTAAGAAAGATTTACTAACACTGCAAAACATTTTATTAAATTACCTCCAAAGAATTATTATGAGATCAGATATACTAAAATTATATTCTCTTCATTACCAAAAGTGATTTGAAAATAGAAGTGTTTATTGGTGATACATATTATAATGATTATGTGTTACTACTTTTTAAGCTAACGCAGCCCAAGCAAGAAGACTGCTCTGAGAAAAATTTTCAAATTAACATCAACTCTTATTTTTTGAAATGTGGTTTAGGTTTTAGGGGGCGAAAATTTCCAAGATGCCAATTCTAAACACTGTTAAAAGTCTTAAAATTTCATAATAAAAATAATTTGGATTATTTTGTTTAGTTTTGCAATGTGAAATAAAATGTAAATTGTGTGAATATGTTCAAATATAATTTGGAAATAGTGTGGACAATCATAAGAACCAAACACAAGGTAGGATCTACAAACAAAAGAGAGATATAATGTCAGAACAGCATATTCTACATTTTATCTATTTTTATTTTTTTTACCTTTAGCAGTTTAGTGGCCAGTTTCAAAACATTATTCACTAGTGTCAGTTCCTCTTTTTTGTTAGGTTTCTTCTCCATTTTCAAGTATAGGTTTATCTTTTATAAAAATAAAAGTAAATAAAAAATATTTAAAGTTATTACAAATATTTATTTTTAAAAGAAATGGAAAGATATTCACTGAAATATTAATGGTAGTTCTCTGGTTTTGATATTAATATTGATATTCTTCATACTTTACTGTATATTCCAAATTTCCTACAATAAATTTATTTTGTAAGAAAATATTTAAATTTTTACAATATAATTAAAAGCTGCAACAAGTAATGAAAACTGGATGTCATTACTTAAAAGGTGACACACTTTAAAACCCAGAGCCAAACCAACCTAAAAAATAAATAATACCTAATGTAAATCAATTGGTTTGTTTGCAACTTTCCCTTTCATTTTAACCAAGCTCATTTGACAAGATACCCATTATTTAAAATCAAATTACCCCTGACAAAAATACTCAACAAGTCATTGGCAGTAAGTTTCTTTGAATAACTTCTATAAAATGATTAAGAAAACATTAAATAAATTCACACAAAGTAAAGTTAACCATCAACATTATTATGCTTTATTGTTTCTATTGAATAAAAACTCATACTTATTCAAACATGGCACTACTATAATGAAAAGCGAACATATCCCACAAATGGTTTAAAATCCATCATTTCTATAAATAGTACTTCTTGTTAAATGAAAATGGGACATAAAAACAGTAGGTTAGATTTGAATTCTGCATCAAGGCAGGAACATTGAAAAAAGGCTTGCATCCTATCAAATTTCAAGTTTTGCTTTATAACAAATGGTCTTAATCTAGTACCACAGGTTCCTCAATAACTTGAAGTAAATGAAAACATTTTAGTTTCATATGTACACTATAGACAGACATTAATTTGTAACATAATAACCATGCATTCTCACCTGTTCAGTAAGTAATATTGAGGTATTGCTATATTTTTTACTTGTTTCTGATCCAAGGGTAACAAATCTTAGGAGGAAAAGTGTTAACGAGATGCACCAGATTACCAGTTCCCAATTGTAATGACAATCAAAGAAGATCTCATGCACATGAAGCAACTAAAAATGTTTGAAAAAGGCAACGTGAAGAAGCGATGTTATTCGAACAATTCCTTTTCAAGAGAAAATAACATTTTACTTCATACATATTGTTCATGAATGTAGTATTACATTTTAAAAACATTTCACATATACTATGAAATACTTCAAGCACATAAAAAGTATAAGGTGTGATGTAATCAAATCCCATGGGGCCTCTACTCATTTGTGTCAAATCTTAGTATTTTGCAATATTTTTCAGATTATTGAAAAATAAAAGATAAAAGGTTCAGTTGAAGCTCTTTTAAACTTTTCCTTAATCATTACTCCCCTTCTTCTCTATCCCCTCTATAAGGGTAATAAATTTTGTGTTTATCTTTTCTTTGCAGTTTATAATTTAGCTACATATATATCTTTAAACTATCTTATTTTATATGTATTTTAGAATTTATACGTGTTACCAGGTCCACCTCATTCTTCAATTTGCTCTTTATTCCACTGAACTTTAGTTTCAAGAATTATCCACGTTGACACATGAAGCTCAAACTCATTCACAAGCACAGTGTATTACTGGCCTCCTTTATCCACTAACATTCATTTTGTTGCTAATTTTCCTTATTACAAAAGCGCTGCAATAAACATTCTGTTATGCTCTCTTTGTACACACACACAAGACTTTCTCTAGGGGTTAATATCTAAAGTAAAATTGCTGGGTCCTTGGATATTCAACTTTATTAGATATTACAAATTTGCTCTAAAACAGTTGTTTGTACCAATTTGTACTCTCAGCAGTGTTTTCAGTTTCCTTTGCCCCTCATTTTTGCCCACACTTGGTATTATTAAACCAATCTGATGTGTGTAAATTGTTTTCTTACTTTTTTGACTTTATTTTTCCTGATTCTTAGGGAGAATGTATATGTCTCATATGTGTACTGATCATTTGGGTTTCCTCTTCTGTAAGTTAAGTTTTTCTATTCCATATCTACTTTTCCTCTTCTGCCTGCTTTTCTTATTGATTTTAGAAGTTATATATATATTCTGAATAACAGTGCCATCTAAGACACATATTTTTGCCAATATCTTTCCTCAGACTACATTTTGTCATTATGGTCTCTTTTGTAGTACGTAAAATTTTAAGGGTGGGGGTGGGGTAAAAGAATATATGAAACTGTATGAGTCAGGCAAAATTCTAAAATATTTACTAACTGATCCTTTACAGAAGTAGTTTGCTGATCTCTGGCTTAAAGGACAAAATTGATTTTGTTTATGTTGATATAACCATTTTTGTTAATCTTCATCTTCTAAAAAATGTATATTTTTAATAATTTGTGAAGCCACTTGGATGTTCTATATATACAATCATATAGTCTATGATTTTGTTTTTTCCTTTTTCATACCATTTACTTCTTTTTCCTGTCTTCACTGGTTAGTACCCTCTATCAAAATGCTGACTAGAAGTGGTAGAGAGGTTGTGTCTTATTTCTGATTTTAAAATGAACACCTCTAAGGTAATGAATATTATATGTACAATGCTTGCTCCACTCTTTCAAAGATACAATTTATCATATTAAGGACTGTACTTTCCAGTCACTGCATTATAAATCTCCACTGAAATTTACCAATTTGTTTTTTGCATCTATTGAAATGATCAGATGTGTCTTCCTTTAACCAACTAAAGGAGCTCAAATTAGATTAATGGATTTTCTTTCTTTTTTAAAAACATTTTATTTCTTTCTAGAGAGAGGGGAAGGGAAGGAGAGAGCAACAGAAACATCATTGTGTGGTTGCCTCTTGCCATGCCCCATACTGGGGACCTGGCCTTCAACCCAGGCATGTGCCCTGACTGGGAATCAAACTGATGACCCTTTGGTTCGCAGTCTGTGAGTAATCCACTGAAGCCATACCAACCAGGGCAGTTAATGGATTTTCTAAAGCTGAAAATCTTTGCATTCCAGGAATAAACTATCTTGGTCATGGTGTATTTATTGTTATTAAACTGTTGGCTTCATCATCCTAATATTTTGCATCTAAGTTAATAAGGGAAATTTACTCATGGTTTTCCATTTTCATATTCTCTCTCTAGTGTTGGTATAAAGGTTATATTAGGTGCGAGAAATAAATTGGGGAAATATGCCATTTTTCTCTCATTATTTTGCATAAGATTAGGATTATCTGTAAAAGTGCATGAATCTAAAGGGTACTTGTTGGTAGATTTTTAAACTACTGAAAAAATATTGCTTTATGGTTATAGATCTCAGTTTTTCAATTACTTTTTTGAGTCTGTTCTAATAAATTATGCAGTTCTACAAAACTGTCCGCCTCAGCTTTTAACTTTAATGACATAAAGTAACTTATACCAATATTCTTTTGAAAAAATCCTCATCTGTGCCAGTATTTTCAGTTTAATACTCTTTTTTCTTTTTAAATATCTGTTATTTATGTTTTAAAATTTCTAAATGTATGAGGTTTTTTGTTGCTGTTACTATCTTCTAATAGTATTACAGCTAAATCAAGTGGTCTGTGTATCAGCTGAGAATTACCTTATGGCCTAGAACAAGGGAAAGTTTTTATAACTGTCCTTATGCCTGAAAAGAATATGTATTCTCCAATTTTAGAATAAAACTTTGACTATTTTGTTTAGATACATATCTTCATTATATTTTTTTGTCTGCTTAATCTATCAATTACTAAAAAAATGTGTTGATACCTCCCAATGTGGTATTCTGTCAATTTCTCACTACAGTGCTACTGATTTTGGCTATAATAGATATATTTGAAGTTATAGGATCACATGCATACAAACTGATCTTGATGAATTATTCTTTTAATTTTTGTCAGGCTTCTTTGATTACAGTCTATTTTACTTGATATTAATGAAAGTTTACCAGCTTTCTCTTGGCTAGTATTTCTTTTTCTATCCTTTTACATTCAAGATCTTTCAATATGATGTTTCCTGTTGCTATCAATAAATAGATTTTATGTTTATAAGAGACAAAAAAAATCAGATACACTTCAGGAACATGGAAATTAAACCCCGAAGAAAAGACTGAGATGTAATTAGAAATTGGGAGCACAAAATCCAGTCTTTCCTCTTGGTTGCTTTTAAGATTTTTCTCTTTGTTTTCTGGTGTTCTACAGTTTCTATATGATGTCTTTAAGTGTGGTGAAAATTAATGTCTTTCATCAATTCAGAAAAACTCATAGCCATTATCACTCCAAATATTGCTCTCCCTCTTCTTTCCATCTAGAATTCCAGTTAGATGAATGATGGATCTCCTGTCTCAATCCCCTTTTCATAGTCCCATCTCTTTATCATTGTTTCATATTCTGGGCAATTTTTTCCTTCTCCCAGTTAAATAACTATCTTTATCTATTTTCTATCTACTTTCTTCCATTTGTTCTATTTTTAATGTCATATTTTTTATTTCTCAGAAGTACTGTTTGGTTTCTCTTTCAAATCTACCTTTTTAATAGTACTAGCTATGTGTTTAATCATTTTAAACAAGCTTATCTTAGAGTTTCTATCTGATCAGACTATTATCTGAAGTAGGAGGAGATCTATTCCTGCAGTTTACTGATCTGTTAATGTACTCATGTACTGCTTCTTCATGTGTTCTAAAACCTGAAGAGGCTTTATTTGTGAATATCTTGTGAGTCCTAGGTTGAAGTCACATACCCCAGAACAGTCTTGGTCTTGCTTCCACTAGGTTTCCAGGAACCTAGAACTACTTTTTATATTAACAGGGGTTATAGGACAAGACCTATAATGTACATTTGAACCTGAACCTGTAGTTAACTGCAGATCTATAGTTCTTAGACTTTTCCCCACCTCCTCACCAGAGTTCAGGCAGAGTCAGAAACAAGCTTCCTTATCCCCTTCCTGTGCTGGTGAGCAGATTGCTTTTCTTATTCCACCTTTTCACAGAGACTACAGGCTTTTGAGGTTCTGGTTTTACGTGTAAGCATGTGTAAGAACAGATACAGGTTGAGGCCTTGTCTTCTGTCCTCACATGGGCATAAAAATCTTAAGTCTCTAGGATACTAAAATTGACTATGTACCTCCCTTCCTTATCATAGGGCATTAACACATATACTTAATTGCTCTGCTTTTCAGTTTTATCTTCACTTTGGTCCCTTACTTTCTTACAAGCTCAGATATGTATATAATATGTATATTAAAAAGCTGGGTTTTATTTTTCTAGCATTGTATAATGCTAGAAAGCAGAAGAATGTTTTAAAGCAGAAGAATTTTCAGGTAATCTAGTATGCCATATTACTTGAAGCAGAAGTTTAAATTTCATAGTACAAAATATATCCCAGGATACATTTGTGTTTCCTGACTAATCTTGGTCAACAAGAGTTCTTTTACAGACATGATGCAGTCAAGTCACAACGATGACTCAGATATAAAATAATTAATGTTAAATGTGAATAAAACAGATGGCTGGTCCGATGGTAGTGGGTTACCAGAAATGTGAATAAAGCAGAGATTCATGGAAAATAGTTTGAAACAATTTCATAACTACAGTCACTCACAAATTTGTTTTGGGAAATAAAGATAATCAGGTAGACTGTAGACAAAACTGATATTACATGCCTAATCAATAGACATCTAAGAATATGCTAGCCACTAGTGTGACACAGAAATGAGTAAGATGCA
This sequence comes from Anoura caudifer, assembly GCA_004027475.1. Taxonomy (NCBI): domain Eukaryota; kingdom Metazoa; phylum Chordata; class Mammalia; order Chiroptera; family Phyllostomidae; genus Anoura; species Anoura caudifer. The sequence continues at coordinate 92,617 of PVKU01005890.1, read as the reverse complement.
TTTATTTATTCTACTGAAAAAATAATAAACTGCAAAAAGCCAATTTCAAAATTGTATAACTAGGCTTACTTATATTATTACTTTGTTTATTATTAGAAAACCTTCTGAAGCTGGATCTTTATAGTTCTGATTATTTAATTTCTACACAAAACAATTAACTCACCTGGGCACAACAGATAAATACCACTGAGATAGTCAACAGGAAAGCAGAGGAAACTATTACATCAACTGATCGCTGAGGACCTCGACGCTGGGAGATAAAAAGGAAAACATTTTTAAATGTATTTCCTGATTAGCAGCTAATTCCATGATTTCAGTTAAGGTGCTGATCCATCACTAAAGGTTGATTGTTATTTACAATGCTAAAAATATACTCCATTTGTCAGATGAACTTAAATTATAAAGAGTTACTATTTCCTGAGGATTTGTAACACAGTGAAAATGGCGAATATATAGCCTGGAATTCATAGCATAACTTACTAAATGCTTAATATAAATTCTTAGCATATTTCATTTTTTCAAACACTAATTATTCACTCAACAAATGTTCCTTAAGCACCTGCTCAGAATGAGGTACTAGATGGTGGAAATACAGCAGAAGATAAAATAGACATAGTATGTACCTTCACAGGAACCAGTGGGAAGTCAGACATCAATCTCATAAGCACAGATATATATGATAAGTTGTGATGAGTGCTATGAAGGAAAAGTATAGGTTGCTTTGAGAAAACTGCTTACTCCTTAGAGAGATCTTCCAAGGCCAACCCTCCTAACTCCCAAATAGAACATTGTGTGGGCCTAGGAAGATCTTCCTAAGAAAGTGGTATTTATACCAAACTAGGTTCAGGGGTAAGATGGCAGATGGTAATATTCTTGGGAGAAGGAAGAGCATGTGCAAAGGCACAGAACAGGAAAAACTGTACTGCATTCAAAGAACTGAAGCAGTCTGTGTGGCTGGAATGTACGGAGAAACGTTTCAAAATTAGATAAGAAAAGACAGACTACTGGCAAGAGCTAGGTCATGAAGGGCATTACAAGCCCTGTTAGATTGTGTTCTTTATCCTAAGAGCAATGGAGAACCTTCAAAAAGTTTTAAAATTATATAATCAAATCTACATTTTAAAAAGACCTCTGGTGGCAGACTGAAGAAAGTATTGGAAGGAAGAAATATGAATGCAGGAAGGCCAGTTAAAAGGCAACTGCAGTAGCCTAAATTGGTTCTAATTAGGGTGGTGGAAATAGAGACAAATACAAATACTGTAAATGAATTCAAGTCATATTACAGAAACAGACAGGGTAGAAATTGATGATAAACTGGATGTTGGAAATGCAAAAGAGGGAAGTAAATTCCAAGGATAATTCCAGGTCTAGGGTTTAATGTCACCAAAGTGTAAGGGTGAGGAATTCCATCTCATGGACAGTGGATGGCATGTGGTTAACATTAAATAAATGTTCTCTGAACAAATTAATCAATGTACAAAAGAATGCAATATTATGTAGAGTTGATAAAGAAGGGAAATTTGGGATGGCTTCTTGCTAAGTCATGCAACGAAGACTTATCCCTCGTATAACAGAAACATCACAGTGAGAAAAAAAAAATCTATGCCAATCTATGCCATTGTAGTATTTCCCAATGGAGACTAAGTTAGTTGTAACAAGTTAAATAAGCAGAACAATGAATATTTTAAATAGAAGGGTAGACAAAGAGTGAAACCTTTTTTCCTTTTTTTTCAGTTACTTCAAAATAAAAAGCATTAAATATCTAGGTATGTTGGAGGATATTTGGTCAACTCCTTACATAATGAAATGCATTGCTACTTTATGCGACAAAGAAATAATCTTCAGAAGTATTTTCCCAAAATTAATTAAGAAGTTTCCCATTTCCCACCTGAGGTTTTTTTTTTTAATATCTTACCTCCATAATTAGGGAAGTTATTTTAAAAGATTAAAGAAAAAGAACAGCATTAAAAGAATGGCTTAGAACGGTAAGCTAATATTATTAAATAGTGATAGGTCACTTCACTGAAGGGACTCTGATTTCAGATTATTTTTTTAGAATCTTTTTTAAGCATTGGGCTCCCTCTGCTGGCTTGTGATAACCATCCCAGGCAGAAACAAAAGGTGAGATTTATGAACAAAGATAAACTTAGGACAATCTGATCTTGAATCATCTACTTCAAATTCATTTACATTTTTTAGACTCCAGGTGTTTTACTACAAAGAACCAGTTAAATATTTACTTTGGATTTTTGCATGTGGAGCACGAAAAACACTAAGTATGGCCCCACAGCATTATGTGAGTATGTATGTCAGTACGCATCTGGACATACCTTCATATTAACAAAGAAAGGGTTCAAAATAAAGTTGTATGCTCTAAAAAAAATAATAAAATAAAGAAAGGGGAACTCTGAGAGGGAGCCAGCACATTAAGAGTACTTTTATCACTATTATTCTACCTTAAGATAGGACCGAAGAGATAGCCACATTTTTATATTTTGTACTTTCTTCAACCGGAAATGAGGAACCTCAGATTTTCGAGCCCTCCTTGCTGATGTTAAATGTCCAAAGAGTTTTGCAAAAAGTAAGCGCTAAAAAAGATAAAGGTAAGGATTAATTTTGAAGTGGATTACCAAATAAAAATAAAAGTCAACAAAATGTGGATTGTTATGACTTTATTTGGTTAAGTACTACAAAAACAAAACAAGAAATGAATTAGATCAAAATGATTTAATGAAATACTAAGATATTTCAGGAACACTTTGAATACTGGGAAAAGGATAAAATATTCTATATCCAGAAGTCTATAATATACCCACCTGTTTATAAGTTCTTTCTGCTACACAGAGCAAAAAAAAGAAAATCCACACAAGAGACACACGAACCACAAAACTTATAATAACCATAGAAAAAACTATGACATCTTCATTAGAACCGAATGCAATCAGATAAAGTTCTGAAGCAGAATGTGCTGTGAGCTGTTCCAAGTCTGTAGCTTGGGACAGTCGGAAAACAAATGGGGTTAAACCCAGGATGACAGAGATTGCATTTCCAAAAATCTGGTATCCTATTCCTGGTACATGGCTATTCACCTTAAGAGAGAGAAAAGAAAAAAAACTTACACAAATTTCACCTTCAGTAAAATGAATTCCTATTAAGTATGATTTTAGTTATAGCAATATTAAATTGGTTTGTTAAAATATATTAGTTTTACTACAAGAATAATAAAATTTAAATTTACTCAAAGTTTGAGAGCCTCTTACATGTAAAAACAGTTCATTAACAGATCTCTAATTCATTGAATAGATGCAAAAAGGATGAACTATCTTGGTCTTACCCAGATGTTAAACCTTAAATATCATCTAGCTGAATTTTTATCATTTTATATATAAGTGAGATGCTAAGTTCACCAACAGTTAAAGATGTAGAGCACCAACTAGAGATTCCTTGTTGATAGCTTTTCATTTGCTTACAGTGAGATATGAAAAAGAAAGTAGATCAATTTCTACACTCAGTTATTTTAATTCCAGTCCTACATAAAGTATATACAACAGTTCTAGCATCACAACACATATGAAATTTAGAAATGGAAGTTAAATCATGACTAGTTGCCCAGAGGAATCAGGTAAAAATTTTAAAGTAGCAATGATCTGATAAAAGAAACAATTGTAATAGAAACTGAAATTAAAATCCACAGTATTTGTACTCTACTCTCAACTACTGAAGATGTTTACACTTAGCTGAATTTCTTCTATACATTTAACTAGGCAAGCAAGTATCAATATTAATTTTCTTCTTTGAATTTTTTTTTATGTCTGGGCACTAATAAATAAATGAGCCAGGAGGGATGATAAAAAAAATAAATCTTCATCAAAACTTCTAAATATCTAGCAGCTCCTCAGTTTGATCCACTAGAAGCAAGAGAAAGAATAACATAAAAGAAGAAAATTTTAGATTGTATCTTTTCTTGGTCACAAGAATGAAAATGATAAAAGATGAGAGTGGTTTGCTGACAAATCACTGTTTAAATAATGACAAAGTCAACTACAAATAACTTTGTTTTTCAGGTTGGATAAATGAGGTAAGTTATAAGCATAACATTCTAGTACTTAATTAATATATTAATATTCATAATCACTGTTTTATCCTTGAACTAAAGAATAAAAATTAAATAACTCACTCGGTTCATTATCATTCCACTGATTTCAAGTACAGACATATCTGCTTTCTTACAGTCATTGCCTTCCCATACTATAGCGCTTATTTTTTCTAATCCCGGGTGGGAGCTGTGGAGCCAGGGCAAATGACTCTATAAAAAATAAACAGAAACTGGTGAATACATTTATCTCATTTCTCAAATAAAACATATGCATGTATATACATATATAAATACACACAATTTTAACATGAAAAACAGAAATAGGTGAATACATTTGTATTTTATAAACAGAACATATATAGCTATAAATAGCTATATATGTATCTATATACACAGAATTCAATGACACTAAAATTTTTTCTTAAGATATTCCAGTTATAAAAATACGTTAAGAACTTTCTATAACATTAGGCAACATGTTGTTCAAAAATACTCTAAAAATGTATCAGCAAAAGCACTTACTTGTGATCTGCTTACATAGCTACTAATGTTCAAAGACAAACGAATATCACACTGTTCATATTACTGATAATTCAATTTATGATCACTCAATACAAAAAAATATGACAACTGAGATTTGAACTTCTTTGAAAGAGTAAATAGTGATACAATATCATCCCAAAAGACACTCTTCCTTATACACCTACCCTTAACACTTGACTTACTTCTCTGATATTTTACTCTATTATTTCTCCAAAGGATCAATTTAACTTTCTTTTCCTCAGAGCAAATACTGCAAACTGAAGCACACAGAACTAGAAGTACTCTGCCCAGTAACATAAAGTGTTCCTCAAAGTTTCAAGGAATAAAAAAAAGAAAAACTGAAAGCTTTAATATAAAGGATCAGATGCTTATGTTAGTTTTTTGTTTGTTTTAGATCTATAATTAAAGGACTAAAAGTTCAAAACAGGATAGCTGGGGATTAAAGATAGCAACACAATTAATGAAACAGTAATCTTTATATTATCAGATACTGATAGAAGTAACAATACAAGATTAGGCCCAGAATGGGATGAATTTCTTTGTTGACGTTACAGTATTTCTACACTGACTTCATAACATATTTCATTAAAAGAGAGAGAGGACTTCTAACAATGAACAGAATAATCTATTCTACTTTTATTTAATCTTTGGAGGACCAAAGATGATTAAAATAGGATTAAGACATGTTTCTGTAATTTTTTTTAGATTGTATTTATTTTTAGAGAGAGGGGAAGAGAGGGAAAGAAACATCAATGTGTAGTTGCCTCTTGTGCACCCCTTACTGGGAAGACCTGGCCTCCAACCCAGGTACATGCACTGCCTGACTGGAAATCAACCCTGCAACCCTTTGGTTTGCAGGTTGGCGCTCAATCCACTGAGCTACACCAGCCAGGGCTGTTTTTGTAAATTTAAGGAATATATTTTCCGCTAGGGTGTGTAGAGTTTCACTGATTCATTACAATTAAAGGTATAAAATAATAATTCAGTAATATGTAAGAAAGCAGATGAGAGAAATTATTATTCTGGCCTCATTAATTTCACGTATGTAAAACAATATATACCATGTTTACTATAAACAGCATAAAAACTGATGAATAATTACAGGTAAACCACAATTGGCAAAGATCTTTTGCATGTAGCTATTTGATTATCAAGAGGTTTCTTCTAAAAATTTCTCTTTCCCAAAGACAGAACATCTTAATTTTTTATTGATTTAAGACAGACGGGGGGGGGGGGGAAGAGAGAGAGAAAAACATCAATTTTTTGTTCCACTTATTTACGCATTCATTGGCTGATTCTTGTATGTACCGGGAAAAAGGATTGAACCTGCAACCTTGGCATATCAGAACAACACTCTAACCAACTGAGCTACCCAGCCAGGGATCCAAGGACATGGTATTTTAATATACATTAGCCTTAATGGTATGTATTTCACTACTAGAGAGCCTTAAAACCTATGAAATGCTGGTAGTTAACCAACCACAGATTTCAACCACTGACACAGTCTTTCTCTCCCCATCCTTTTTCCTTCCCTCCCTCCCTTTCTTTTAACTCAGGCTGTAACAGTGAATTAAAGGTTTTCCAATTACATGAAGCAAGGAATACCAATTCTATAAAGGTCCATCGACAGACAGAAAGAGAAATCAAGAAGTTCTTCACTCTCCTTTCAACTGTACTCATTTTGCGTAGCTACCTTCCCAGTTACTCTAACTAGATTTTTTAATCATTTTCCCATTTCTAGAAAGCCAAAAAAAGGCATTAGATAAGAGAGCAACTAGAAACTGGTGACTTTAAAAGAGTTAATTAAAAAACCCTATGTCTGTGTATTTGTCAAATGTACGTGTTGTGTGTGTGTGTTTGTCAAATGTTATGTATTCTGAAAAAGTCTTGTTGAAATGTATTGCCTAAATGTATGGAGAGCAGCATTACATAAAATATTTTTTTAAGGCTCCGAAAAAGCATCGGAGCAAATAATACTGTTTTATAATTTCATCACATAGATTCTTCTTCATAAGTTGTTCAAACTGAAATTTGGAACTCTTTTAATGATTGTTTTTATCCTCATTCAAAATCTTAACTGCTTTGCTCCTTGTTCAACCAAAACTGCCTGACAACCCTAACACTTAAATGGTGACAGGTTTTATTTCAAATAAATTCACCGTGACAACTGCTTTACTGGAGTTTCCACCTGTGGGAGCTGTCTCCATTAAAATCTGGCTTTTCCCACTGAAAAATGAATTTCACTTAAATATGGCTTTATATTTTATTATATATTCAGCCATTACTAGAGGAGGAAAATTTTCTCCTTGTAGAAATGTTTGTTACTATTCAAAAGGAAAATAAAACAAACAATAAAACAAAACTACAAATTTTCCCCTTCAGAAATGTTTGTTACTATTTAAGAAGAAAATAAAACAAAACTACAAATTTGACTAGAGTACACTGATTCAAAAGCTCAGCGTTTCTTCATGAGGGATTTTTCAGTCTTTATGATAGATTAAAAAGGGCCCTGCAAACCTAGTAAGAAAAAAAACCTGGTAGCTTTTCATTAAAGAGGGCTAATTTCCATTATACGGCTACTAGTAAAACTGAAAACTTGAGCTTATTTTTCAGAAGTCTGAGAATAACAAATGTGTAAAATCGAGTCTTTCATCCCAAAGTAAAACCAATGGAAAACCAGAATTTTGTAATTAGATATGGAGAGTAGAACATTAAAATCTTTATTTTACCAAAAAAAGCAGCAGAATGATATGAAAGATTTAGGGCAAATTTGTTCTGTATAGGATTCATTAAAAACAATTTTTAATCATTTAGGAAAGGCCTAATTAGCATGCTTTAAAAAATTTCTATTTCATTTCATTCATTCACTCAACTTATATTTATTAAACACCTACTGTGTACCAGGCACTGTATGATACAACAATGAGCAAAAGAACACATGGTCCTTGCTTCTGCGCTGCTTATGGTATCTCTGGGAAAACAGTTCACAGGCATTTTCTTAAACCTCAATTCCAGGTGTTATCCTCAATGTCTTGGATGAATATGCAAATAAATGCACATTCATCCTCATGGATCAACCCTATTCTCACTGATTAATTGTTCATTGCCTTTTTACTTCTTAAATTCCAAAGAACTTTAGCTATTGCCATGGCCACAACCTGGACCTTGTTACCATACAGAATTTCTTTACTTCTAAAATGAGTCTTTAACTACACCTCTGATCTTACCAGGTCTCTCAAACCTTCAATTCTAAAACACTTGTTTCCTTGAACATACCTATCCTTCAACCTACCAATCTCTTCTTGGTTTCATTTCCTTCCCAAGCTAACATGTCTAGACTCTTAGCACATCCATTATTTCAATCAGTGTATCATCCCCCCTCCTGTCTCTTGAATAACAGCTATTTATTTAGTGAGCACCTATGCTGTGTGACTTTGGGTGCATTATTTAATTCTGGGCCTCAATTTTTCATCTATAAAATAAAAAATAAACCATACTGTCATAGGTTGCGAGGATTACATGAGATAATGAATCTAGATTACGTTGCACTCTACCTGGCATATAGTAAATGCTTATTAAATGTTTGCTGTTATGATTATGATGACTATATTCTAGAGAGTATCACACAACTGTGTGGAATGAGCAATTACAAACTCATGGTTTCAGATTCTTACTGGACCCTCAACAATGTGACACTGTGATTTTTAAAATTGGCATTGACCACAGGGACACACGTACTCTCTTCTTCACTATCCCCATTTCCCTCAAATGATAACTTCAAGCCTTCATCATCCACAAGTCCCCTATCCTATCATCCACTTACTGTTAACAGACCCACTAAACTCTGGCACTCACAGAATAGATCATTAGGTGGTAATTCTTATCATCTTACTTGCTTCATGCACTCTTCCTTCTCCTCTTATATCAACAGACGATGTATTCCTCTTCCTGCTGAAGAGAAATTCAAGCTTCCTAATTATGCTTTCCCTCCAGAATCCTAACATCATTCAATTTTTCCTCTTGTACCTCTTCAATTCTTCCCTACTGGTTTTCTCCTGTGTACATTTGTGCTCAAATATTTCACATCTTTAGGAGGGGGTGGGGACTAAAACTCTATTTCCTCATCTAACTAGTACTTCCTTTTCCCAAACTTTTCCAACCCTACTTCTTAAACCTCATTCCTCAGTCAACTTCCTGTAGCAAAGCTTCTTTCCCTGACACTTACCTTTAACCAATGCCAAAACTAACATATATTTTAAAATTAGACTTTTCAACCAGATAATGTAACAGTTGGTTTTATCATATTTTAACTTTCCCTCTTATTTGCTCCAGATATTTTTAAACTATATTTTATTGATTATGCTATTACAGTCCTCCCATTTCTCCATCATTCCCCTCCACCCTGCACACCCCCTCCCACCCACATTCCCCACTTTAGTTCATGTGCATGTGTTGTAAGTTCTTTTTTTTCTTGACTGATTTTTATTTTTATTAATTTATTTAATTGTTGTTCTTGTACAGTTGTCTGTCTTTTGCTCCCATTCCAGCCCACCACCCCAGCCCTCCCCAGCTCCCTCCCATTTCCACCCCTGCTAGCTTTTGTCCATGTGTCCTTTCTATTGTTGCTCCAAACCCTTCCCCTTTCCCCCAGAAATTCCCTCCCCTCTCCCGTCTGGTAACTATCAACCCCTTCTCAATTTCAGTGTCTTTGGTTATATTGTGCTTGTTTGTTTGTTTTTTTGATTAGGTTCCTGTTAAAGGTGAGATCATATGGTATTTGTCTTTCACTGCCTGGCTTATTTCGCTTAGCATAATGCTCTCCAGTTCCATCCATGCTGTTGAGAAGAGCAGAAGCTCCTTCTTTCTTTCTGCTGCATAGAATTCCATTGTGTAAATGTACCATAGTTTCTTGATCCATTCATTTACTGATGGGCACCTAGGTTGCTTCCAACACTTGGCTATTGTAAATTGTGCTGCTATGAACATTGGGGTGCATAGATTCTTTTGGATTGGTGCTTCAGGGTTCTTAGAATAAAATCCTAGCAGTGGAATTGCTGGGTCAAAAGGTAGATCCATTTTTCGTTTTCTTAGAAAATTCCATACTGCTTTCCACAGTGGTTGTACCAGTCTGCAATCCCACCAACAGTGCACTAGGGTCCCCTTTGCTCCACAACCTCTCCAACACTTGTTGTTTGTTGCTTTGTTTATGATGGCCATTCTGATCTCATTGTGGTTTTAATTTGCATCTCTCTGATAGCTAGCGATACTGAGCATCTTTTCATGTGTCTCTGGATCCTCTGTATGTTCTCCTTGTAAGTGTCTGTTCAAGTCCTTTGCCCATTTTTAATTGGGTTTCCTGTCTTCTTAGAGTGGAGTTGTGTAAGTTCTTTATATATTTTGGAGATTAAACCTTTGTCTGAGGTATCATTGGCAAATATGTTTTCCCATACAGTTGGTTCTCTTTATATTTTAATACTGTTTTCTTTAGCCACGCAGAAACTTTTTATTTTGATGAGATCCCATTTATTCTTTCCTTTATGCCCCTTGCTTTAGGGAACATATCAGTAAAAATATTACTGCATGAAACATCTGAGATTTTCCTGCCTATGTTCTCCTCTAGGATTTTAATGGTGTCACAGCTTATATTTAAATTTTTTTATCCACCTTGTCGTAAGTTCTTTGGCTTCTACTTTTCCCACACTATTCTTGCCCTCCCTGTCTATTTTCTACCCACTGTCTATGCCACTTATTCTCTGTACCTTCCCCCCCGCTCCCACTCCCCTGTTGCTAACCCTCCATGTGTTCTCCATTTCTTTGTTTCTCCTCCTGTTCTAGCTGTTTGCTTAGTTTGCTTTTGTTTTAGGTGTGGTTGTTGATATCTGTGAGTTGGCTGTCTTTTTACTATCATATTTTTTATCTTCTTTTTCTTAGATAAGTCCCTTTAACATTTCATATAATAAGGGCTTGGTGATGATGAACTCCTTTAACTTGACCTTATCTGAGAAGCGTTTTATCTTCCCTTCCATTCTAAATAACAGCTTCACTGGATAGAGCAATCTTGGATGTAGGTCCTTGACTTTCATGACTTGGAATACCTCTTTCCAGCCCCTTCTTGCCTGGAAGGTCTTTTGAGAAATCAGCTGACAGCCTGATGGGAACTCCTTTGTAGGTGACTGTGCCCTTATCCATTGCTGCTTCTAGAATTCTCTCCTTCATTTTAATCTTGGCTAATGTAATTATGATGTGCCTTGGTGTGTTCCTCCTTGGATCCACCTTCTTTGGGACTCTCTGAGCTTCCTGGACTTCCTGGAAGTCTATTTCCTTTGCCAGATTGGGGAACTTCTCCTTTATTATTTGTTCAAATAAATTTTCCCCTTGTTGCTTTTCTTCTTCCCCTTCTGGTACGCCTATAATTCGGTTGTTGGGACGTTTAAAGATGTCCTGGAGGTTCCTAAGCCTCTCCTCAGTTTTTCGAATTTTTGTTTCTTCATTCTTTTTGTTTGGTTGTTTCTTTCTTCCTTCTGGTCCACTCCACTAATCTGAGTCCCAGTTTTCCTCCCATCACTATTGGTTCCCTGTGTGTTTTTCTTCATTTCACTTATTGTAACCTTCATTTGTTCATCTAATTTGCAACCAAAATCAACCAATTCTGTGAGCATCCTCATCACCAGTGCTTTGAGCTGTGCATCTGATAAGTTGGCTATCTCTTGGTCTCTTAGATGAATTAGCTGTGGGGCTTTGATCTGTTCTCCCATTTGAGCCATTTTTGGGTTTTGTTTTGTTTTTCTTTGCTCTGGTAGCGGCTGTTACATAGTGAGGGGCGGAGCCTTAGGTGGTCACCAGGGTGGGGCAACCCAGTCACTGGGTTGTGATGCTGGATGTGGGGGAGGGATCTGAGAGGGAACAATGGTGCTTGCTCTGCTCTCTCTCAGATTCCAGTCTCTTCCACCGCTTTCCCCAAGCAAATTGGGCCTTTCTGGTGCTGATTTCCATGTGGGTAGGCTTGTGAACATTCTAGGACCCTGTGGGTCTCTCTAACGGACTCTCTTGTGAAGCTGGGATTCTCTCCCAGCACCTCAACCCCCACAAGTGTTTTCAATTGGTGCTTTTAGGCTTTATTTCTTGGTGCTGGGGCTCTGCATTGCGCAGTCCATGTTGCTGCCAGTTTTCTCCTGGTTTATCTGCATGTGAATGCATGACCACAGTCAGCCATCTTGTGTGCCTTATTTGGTCTGCTCGTTGCCTCCCCACGCTCAGTAACCGCCACCTGCATGCCTGGGACCACTAGCCACCACCTTTTCCTGCCATGACCTCTCTCCGCTGGCCACTGACTCTGCCCCTCTTACCAGTTTGAGTGAATCATTGTCATACTTCCATACAATTCAATTTCCTATCTGTTCTGGTTGTGTGTTTTGGTGCTATATTTTTGTTGTCCCTAATCTTGTTGTGAGAGGAGGCACAGTGTGTCCACCTACACCTCCATCTTGGCCGGAATTTGCTCCAGATATTTTAATTAAAAAAATATTACAGGGAACATCGAAACTCACTTTGTACTTCATTCCCTTTTATTCTCCAGGTTTATTACCCTAAGTTTACTATTCCCTTGTATGTTTTTATACTCCTACTGCATATGGTTTTATCTATAATAATATATAACATAGTCATGCACGTTTTAAAACTTTGTATATATGGTATACTGTATGTATACTTCTACAACTTGCTTTTTTCATTAACAGTTCACAAGATTTATTACTTTTAATATATAAAGTTTTCATTCAATTTCACTGCTATATTGTTTTCTCATATAACCATGATGTATTAATTCTATTGTTGGCTACTACATTATTTTTCATTTTCATTATCATGCACATAAAAATTATTTTGATATGTCTCCTTGTGCCCATCTTTTAAAGTTTCCTTAGAGATGAAAGAGTCCTAGAGTATGTGGGCCCTTCAAACTTACTATATAATGATAAACTGCTCTCCCAAGTAGTTGTACAAATTCATAATTAACATCAGCACTGAATGAGCTCTTTCTTCACAGTCTTGCCAATACTGAAATTTATCAGATTAAATAATTTTTGACAATCTGATCAATATGAAATTGTATCTTGTTCTAATTTACATTTCCCTGATTACTAAGAAGGCTGACAATTTTTACTTATTATTTATTAGCTCTCTAGAGGAATAGCCTGTTCACATCCTTTGTCCATTTTTCTGAGTCATTTGACTTTTACTTGTTCATCTGTTGAAGTTCTTTGAGTGCTCTGTACAGTAAGACTTTTGATAGTTACTGTGTTGGGAATATCTTCTATCACTACAGGTGGCTTGTCTTTTAAAAATATTTATGGCTTAATTTGTAGCTCAAAGCTTTACATTTTAAGATATTCAAAAGTGTCTGTCAATCCCCTAATTTTTTATGTTTGCTTGTGCTTTTTGTATTGTTTAAAAATTCTTCTCATACCTGAAGAAACAAAGATTTTTCTCCTATACTTTCTTCTAAGTATTTTAAAGTTTTGCTTCATGTTTAGAAGTTTTTTTTTTTTTCTTTTAGGAACTATCTGGAATAAACTTTTACGTATGGATAATCGTTTGACCCACAACCATATACTGAATAGTACATCCTTTTCCCACTGATTTGTAATACCACTTATGCCATATGTTAGGGATCCATATAAGTATATATCTATTTCTGAGTTTTCTATTCTGACCCATCAGTTTATTTGTTTATACGCTGTCTTAGTACCTTTCAGACTGTTTTAACAAAATACCATAGACTGGATGGCTTAGAAACAATAGAAATCTATTTCTCACAGTTCTGGAGGCTACAAAGTCTACAGATCAAGGGGTCAACAGATTTAGTGACTGGTAAGATCTGCCCTCTTTTTGCTATAAGCTCTCTGGGGCCTCTTTAATAATGGCACTAATCCTATTTGTGAGAGCTTCACCCTCAATAGCCTAATTTCTCCCCAAAGACCCCATCTCCAAATATGATCATATTAGGGATTAGATTTCAACATATATATTTTGGTGGGGACACAAACATTCAGTCTATATAGCATACACCTATATCATACTATCTTTTTTTTTTAATCCTTACCCAAGGGTATTTTTTCTTTGCTTTTTAGGGAGAAAAGAAAGGAGAGAAGAAGGGAGGGAAACTGATGCAAGAGAGAAGCACTGACCAGCTGCCTCCTGCATGCATCTCAATTGGGGATTGTACACACCTAGACCAGGAACAAACCTGCAACCTAGGTACATGCCCTAACTGGAAATCAAATCTGTAAACCTTAGGCTACGGGATGACTCTCCAGCCAACTGAGCCACACCAGCTAGGGCCTATACCATACTATCTTAATTACTGCACCATTAAAGTAAATTTTTACATCCAGTATAGAAAGTCCCTGTTGTTCTTCAAAAATGCTTCTGCTTTTTGTTCTTTAATGTGAACTTTTAAATCCAAGTCCAACTGAAAACAGATAAACAAACATACTGGTAGAATTTTGATAGAAAAAACAGTGATAATGCTCCTAAAATTTCATCATTAAATATGTAGGGTTTTAGAAAGTTCTTTGATAGCTACTTTTGATCAGATTAAGGAAATTCCTTTCTATCTCTGGTTTTCTAAGAGTTTACTCACTGGTTTTACTGTTAGGATTTCAGGAAGACTTGAATAAGAGAAAGAAGAAAGTAAGGAAGAGTGAGGATTTTAAATGACCACCAGGTTTCTAGACAAGTGAGTGGATGGATGGAGATGTCCATTCATCATGAGTGTGAGTACTGTAAGAAAAACAGATTTACAGGGGAAGATGGTGTGCTTGGTTAAATCTGAGGTACTGCTGGGACATTCAAATGAAGATGTCCCACGGACTTGTGGTTGTCTGAGATGGTACACCCTACTCCCATATGGCTACTGAGCACATGAAATGAGGCTAATCCACATGAGATGCACTTTAAGTGTTCACGATAGATTTTGAAGACTTAGTATAAAAAATAAAAACTATTTCATTAATATTTTTCATATTAGTTACATCTTGAAGTGATATTTTGAATATACTGGGTTAAAGAAAAGATATTAAAATTGATTTCACCTTTTTAAACATCTTTAATGAGGCTACCAGAAAAATTTTAATTACATATGACTCATTATATTTCTATTAGACAGCATTACTATAGGCACTTAGAGATACAAATCTGACATTCATGAAATATACCTTTGTGAATTATAATCTTACAGGTAAAGCTAAGGCCACAGGTGTAGTTAAATCTGATCATGAAGTATGTTGAGTGAGAAAAAGACTATTGCACCTAAAACACAATTGAACTTACAAAACTCTGTTTACCAAGAGCTTTTCAGGAACATATGTTTGCAAGATGAAAATACAAGCATAACATAAATACTGAGAGTCTATGTTCCAGTGAAGTCAGACCACAGCTCACCGTTAAAAAAAAATTTATAGGACTATTATCTTAATTGAATGTAAGCTTTTTCTTTACTTCTATAAATTCAAATGTCTACATACATTCGAAGGAGATGGACAAATAGCCCCACATAATCCAACACTGTAAACCAACCTGGTGAAAAGGATCGTCTCTATATTCTTTTTTCACACATGGATTAATATGAGGATTTTCCATATCTGTCTCACTGGTACAAGATGATCGGCATTCTGCACAATGTAACAAGTCTTCCCATAATACATCTTCTGTTTCAGATTCTGGCCTTGTGCTCTCAGAATCCTGTCTGGAACTTGAACAGCGAGAGCTGCAACTAGTACCCGATTTAGGGGCATCCTGAAATTAAGATATTCTTTGACATTAATACAATTTATGTACCCTTTCCAATTCAAAAGATTCTACTGGAACCATATATTGCTACTTTTTGCTAAAACAACAAATACACTGTCAAGTGACAGTGAAATAGGTAGCAAAACATTAAAAATGTAAATTAGTTTTTAAGGAGTAACAAAATTTCCTCATAGCAAAATTTCATATTTCAGCTCAAGTGTTATTTTGCATACAAAGACTATGCTTTCTCTTAAACTTTATATGAAGTTAAGAATTCAGGTAGGCAAAGACTAGCCTAAATTGATATGGACTGCAGAGTCACCCACTGTAATTGATATGTGTAGTGGAGTATTCTTATTTAGTCTTTTTTAGCAACAATAGATTTCGTTATCTATTGCTTTTGTTTCTCAAACAGCAGTTTCTATAAACTGACATAAAATTAAAATATAATCTATACCATGAAGATAAATGCCAGTTCCTGTTTTTGAAAGAGTCTATGATATGAAAGTGAAAAACTAAAAGACACATATTAAATAATTTCTAATCAATTTACTTTTTTCCTAGGAGTTTTTTAATGTACACAATAAATAAAGTAAAATTTTAATTTAAATGAATTCAAAATAACTTGTACTGAATAAAGAATAATAGCCATCCTTATAGCAAAGTGTGCTAAAATTTTAGATTTGTTTTTAGCTATCCTGTCACTAAGATTCGTCAATTCCACCTTTAAAATGTTTTATAATTATCTCTTTCTCTTTTCCATGCTATCACCAGATATCATTCATACTTTGTTTGCTATGACAGCCTCATAAGTAACCCCTATCTAAAAGGCCTCCCCTCTTTCCAGATAAACCTTCTTCAAGTACCGCTAGCTGTTCTTTCACTCCTCTGACCAAAACCCTTCTGTAGCTTCCTATAGCTGCTCTCCTAGATAAAACTCAAATTCCTTCACCTAGCATGCTGGTCTTCAAAGGGCTACTTTTGGACTTTGTTTTCCATTCTCTGTACCAGAGCCTTCTCCTCCAGTGACCACGGGTTACTCCCTAACTCCTAAACCCAGCTTGTTCTTTGCCACTCCAGCCTCTGAGGATGCTCCTACCTCTCATTATGAATTCTACTCTCCTTTAAAGCCTACTTAACAAGGTGTCAAGAAATTACCATTTCTACCCCTTTCTAGATGGCTTACCTTGTTTCTGAGCCTTAGTTTAGTCATCTACTGATACCAATGGAGAATAAACTACCTACCTTAAAGAGATATTGAAAATTAAATGAGCACTATAGCTTTTAAGACAAATCTGTATGAAGCTAGGGTTCAACAAATATTAAAGTCCTCAATTTAGAGTGAACACTCTGTCCTTGAAGTGAGTTATTATAATATTCATCTGACAATAAACTGTCTTGTTACCCAACATCTACAATATTATCCATTAATTAAATGTTCATGTACTTCATATTCTCAAATTATAACTCTCAAATACACTATATGTATATCAAAGACAGAAACCATCATTACAACAGGTAATATCTTTAATGAATGAGATATATTATTGATAATTAACGTATAAATATTAGAGTGGGGCACTATGTATATTTAATGTGAAAAAATATTTGTAGGAGAGTTGAGAGAGAAATAAAATTATTTTGAAAGAACTGAATGAGAAAATGAATAAAGAAATAAAAAGAAACAAAATTGCAGAGAAAAAGGGTAAAAACCGGTGTGCTTTTTTTTTTTTTTTACAAAAAACCCCTCCACAAATATTTCCGATTCACTGTCAAGCAGACTACTTGAAGCATAAGCAGTTTTCATCACAACAGTTTTCATGAGATGACAAGGCACAGAATATATTAAGCAATCAGTAATTGCTTATTTAAAATATTTCAGAAAGCTAGATTATCTATTGCTAATTTCTGATGCAGACTTGCTAATCAGATACATAAATAAGGAACAGATTAAACAACCAATGACTGTCTAATTGACACTATGGGTGATTTCAGAAATAAGAAAATACCTATAATTCCTTATAAAAGTATTTTGCCAAATACTGCTTAATAAGTGGGGCCATTTATAAATGTATAATGTAAAAATTATTGCCTATAATAGCTTACATGTCAAACAGTGTTTTACCTGCAATATTTAGGCAATAAATGGCCACTTGGAATTTCATTACAAACTACTGAATAAAGACTAAAAATAGGAAATTATAGAATTAAAGAAAACAGCTCAAATTAATAGCACATTTAATTTAATTTGCTCTGCTTATTTTAAATCTTCAGATAACTAAAACAGTATATAATAAATTAAGAGAAGGATTATTTATTTGAAAGGAACAAGCATTTATAACATGAGTGCTTTGCGTCAGGCAATTATGCATAACCTGATTTAATCCTAACAATCTGATGCTGCTGTTCTCCTTCTCTCTCCATTATACTGGCAGAAACTGAGACTCAGAGAAGTCAAATAATTTTTCAAAAGTCACTTAAATAGTTTGATTCCAAGCCCATAGTCTCTTCATTGTTTTCCATCAAATGCTACCTTTGTTGAAAATCTTATCTACAATAGAAAATAAATATTAAAAGACACTTGTAGAGTTAAAAGCAGGACAGAATTGGAAATAAGACAAATGCTTCTAAGCTATCACAATTCCCAAGGATACTTTCTATATCCCAGATAATCATGTAATTCCATCATCTTCCCAACAGGTGACTGAAAGAAGCTAACCAGATATAGTAAATAGGAGAAAAAGGCAAGAAACTGGGTTAGGGGTAGGAGGTGAAGGGTGATGGAAAGGGGGCTGATTAAAAGTCCACACATTGAACGGTAAGATCACAACCTCATCCTCAACCCCTTTGGTGCTAGACACATCGGTAGCCCAGTATAATATCCGGCATTCCTCTGAAAAAAAAACTAGATGATTTTTCTTGGAAAATGAAATGCCCCTAAAAATGTAGATCTATAAATAGTGAGGCTTATTTATAGATCTCACGCACAAAGTGCTTCCACAAATAATTTATTTGTGCCTCATTAATAAAAAATATCACCAGCAATTTGAAGAGTACAGTAATATATACATAAAGATACAGGAACAACATTATAGATTTTCTGTCTCAATTTTACTTAAAGGAGGTTTTGTTTTGCTTTATGTAAAATACTCTTTGAAGTTGGTTTGGTTTGAGTCAAAATATTTTGGAACTGAATGTAGCTTTTTAAATATTCTAAAGTTCCTTACCATACAGATGAAGAATCTGAAGACTAGATTTTATTTTTATGAAATCTTTTATATCATTAAAAACAGATGTAAAACAACCAATGCCTACTAGCTAATTATCAGCCTTACTTAAGCATGAAATCTAGAGGATTTTAAGCAACATACATATTTAAAAGTTAATTAATAGATAATGCTCTGCCCTCCAAGAATCATAACAGTTCAAACCATAGCTGCAAGCCCAGAACAGCAAGGATTATGGAGTGAGAAAAATATCTGTAAAGCCAAATAATTTATTCTATGGGAAAGTGGAGATCTTCCATACGAGGTCCTGAATCCCTTCCAGGACCAAATGACTTTTCTGTCTGTACAGTAAGATTTTGGACTTCACAAGCACGGTTATCCAGTTTTGTGGGTGAAGAGACAAAGAGCAGACACATTGGCATTAGTGTCTGTGTGATGACAGCTACTGAGAAAAGCAAAATATCTGGTTACCAGAAAAATTAACTAGAGATAAAAACACAGAGAAGAATATATAAAGAACAAGTTAACTCTTCACTTCTTAAAACCCAAATTATTCAACATTCCAGATCAGCATATTTGATTTTTGCAAAAGTTTAACCCTAAATCATTAACAAAAAAAGCTAATACAGTCCAAAAAAAGAAGTAACAGAAAAAGTAATTAATTTATTTGGAAGCCAAATAATGAAATCTTCTGTCTTTAGAATAAAAACTGAAAATACAATTGAATAAACTTTTTTCCATTTAAATAGTTTTAAGAGATATGATAATGTCCAGAGATGTGATAAGTTGGAAAAGGGTTTAGAAAAAATAAATATTAATAAAAAATAGAATCAAAGAAGAAAAAATACTGAATTTAATAGTATGGGCAACTTAATAACTGGTGATAAGAACATAAAGAAAGTCACTTAGAATAATAACTTTGCTATAATCAAGTAGTTATACAGCCTTTCAAATTATGGGAAAGACTAACAAAGGAGCTCAGAGAGTATCTTTCCAGGATAGGATTCTTTAAAAGTAGACAAGAAACTGAATGTATGAGTCATCAGAGATAATATACAAAATGAGTAGAAATGTGTGGCTATTCATTATGTGTACAACACGTAAATCTAAAGCTGCTATTCTATAAATCCATATCATATAACAATAAGATATTGATACTCATGGGAAATGTTATTTTAATAATTATATTCAATTGTTGAAAGAAGTTTTAAATTAGTAATATACAGAATACATATACATGCACAGATGTAAGACCAAAGTATATACCTCATTAGGGTAAGGTTTCTTATAATGCTGTGACTTCCTATTCCGAAGAATGCTCTCAGAAGTCCTGTCCCCATGATGGCGTAATGGGTAACCTGTTTCAGGACCTTCCTCACTGGAGACTTCATCAGAGACATTTGTCCTTGTCCTTTGGGTATCCTAAAAATGGAAGGCACAAAAAGAGGGTTATTGGTAATTTCTGACTTACCCTGTGGTTTTAAAAGTGCAAAATTTAAAATTATACATACATACAAGTGGGGGGGGGTAAAAAACCGGAATTATCTTCTGGAGGGTGGGTCCACTGTAGTTCAGGCTTCCCCCACTAGGTGAATGGTCAAGGAACCCATCTGTATCAGTGCCCCAGCTGGCATTGTTGTGAGAGGGTGAATTCAGCTTCAGTGAACTCAGTGAACTTTTTTTGAAGACTCTTTCAATATGTTTGCCCACTTCATAATGGGAGATTTACAAGCAAACCTGCCCATACCACACTGAGTGTTCAGCAGTTTTTGACCAAAAATGGCATGACCCCTGTGCTCCCCCTCCCTATTCACCCATTCAGACTTTAGAGTCTTTGTTTGTTTCCCTAGGTGAAGAGTCCTCATGGGAAATGTTTTGCTAATGTGGAAGAGGTGAAACAAAAAAGCAGCATAAACTCTAAATTAAGGCATCAAAATCAACGAGTTCAAAAACTGTTTTGAGCAGTGGAAAAAAGTCTTGACCGGTGTATTACATCATATGGAGAATACTTTGAATACGACTGAAGTTTAAACATGTAAGAATAAATACACAATTTTTATAAATAAATTCCTCATATACACAGACAGCTTGAAACACCTTCAAAAACTTCCAAGAGATTAAATGATTTAATCTGCCTGATTTTCTGAAAAAATATCTTAATCAGTGACTATACTGGTATTTTAAGAGTAATTCCACAGCCATTTGTCAAATATTGTTCTATAATGTTTCTGTTCATAACAAGATTTGAAATAGCTTACAAAATTTAAAATATATAAAACATGATAAAAGCAGAACAGAGACCATTTTAAAAAGCTGAGACCTGAGATGAATTATACTATTTTCACAAACTGATAATGTGATCAATTAATTATAAGATCATCACTAATTAAATAATGGCTTATGAAGCAGGAGGAGGTGAATGGTAGCTGAATGTGTGCACGTATGAGACATTACGTACATATAAATTTGAAAGAGACATCCATCAGAAATTCCAAAATTGAGAGACTCCAGAACATAAGTGTTACTGACACTTTCGTATAGCTTTAGTAGTTAATACATACCTAAAAGTGTATTTGAAAGCTGAATGATTAAAAATTTATTTGTTGAGGGATGATAGTGAGACTCACACTATCAGAGAGCTAAGTGCTTCAATAATCTACAAGTAAGGGACTATATTTCATTACAGTCCCATGCTATTTATTTTATAGCTACGGGTACTAAAAACATGTGTACTGTCAAGGAGCAACACATACTTCATTCAAAATTAGAGAGTCTTCTTTTCTTTATTTTCTTCAATAAAAATGTTCATGCTCACATTCCTAAATGCAATGGTTAACATCTTTTAATTTGACCGTATTTTTTTTTTACTATAACAGCTTTTAAATAAGTTATTTAACAACAAAAATCCAGTGAAACAAAGAGATAGAGATATTATATTAGTCTTTGTTACAATAACCCAAGATGTATTTTTTATTTTGAAAAAGTAAACAAACAAACAAACAAAAGTGTGCTAATACCAAAGGTAATAAAGGTAGGAAAAACAAGGTAATATTTTCTTACGGAAAACATGAATGGAAAATCAGGTTCTTAGTTCCATTTCTAGAATAATTTAGGTGTTCCATTTAAAACAAATTCTTACACTCAAGAAAATAGGGCAAGAAAAGGTAAGGTTTAATAAGCATCAACCATGATATTATAAAGTGCTTTAACATCTTAGAAAAATTTGAGTCATTAAGCAATTCAAGAAGGTACTAAGTTATATTGACAAAAAAGTTTATTCATGTTTATTTGGTTTTTCTGCTTTATCAGTGTGATTTGTAAAGACTCACATAATACATTCTAGAGAGAATACATAGTTCAAGGGAAACCACTCTGTCTTAAGTAATTTCCAATTAACTAATGTAAAACCACACATGCAAACTATTTTAAAAAAATCACACTTACTTTATTGGGGATGTTCCTCAGTGTTCCTTTGTTCCAGGTTGTCTCTTCTGGCTGAATAGTTTCACACTGAGGTTCATGGCTTTGTCCTCCATCTTCACTGCTTTTAACAGTCTTTTTCCCATCAAGGGATACATAGCCATTGTCAGTTTCAGTTGATTTATCAATTGAATTCTTTGTTTTCTTTGCTCTAAAAAAATATTCAGAAGCATGTTATATGGATTTTACTTATTTTGGATGGGTCACTGATAGAAATTACGATCTAGTGATAATAAAATCTGATGGTTACTTTTATGACTTTTAATGGTCACCTCACTTTTACAATAAATAATTTAGAAATACAGTATCCACCATAGAAAATAAAGACATAAATCAGTGTCCTACTGTAGCTTATTTTATAGGTTCTGAGGTCAAACAAATAAATAACAATTCTAAGAGACATGTTTTAACTTACCAAATAATTCTTGGTCAAAATTATCTGGTGTTTGAGCAAAATCTAGGATCAAAATTTTGCCCATTTTATTACGGTTAATAATATGCTCTTTTTAAAAAACCTCAGTAATTATTAGGTTAAGTTGCATTTAGTGGTTTAACTTAGTATTAATAGTCTTGTTTACCCAAATGCTTTACCATTAGTATACACACATAAATATCTTTGATAAATTTATTTTGATATACAATGGAGACATAGGGCCTTTGGTACATAAAAATATATGGAAAAAAGAAAAACTTTATACAATATTCTAAATAATTGAAGAAGTATAAATAAAGAACACAAAGAAGTAACCTCTTTCACCAACTGAAATACTCTGAAAAAATATTAGTAATCATGTAGCGTGTAAATACCTAAAAAGCTATAATTGAGGTTCTTCATTTACAGGAATTAAATTTTTCTCAATACCTAAGATACAACATAGAAAATAATAAATAAGACATTTTTTTTATTACTAGACAAATGCTTGAGCAGTCCCTTCAGAGACTCCAGTGGGTGAAAGAATGGCTATCCAAAAAAATGGTTAGTATTGTACAAATCGAATATAAGTCCCACACAAAATTAAAATGTGCTCAATATAGATTAAGTCTATCACAGAACAGTATTAAAAGCAATTGTATTTAGTTATATTTAAATAAATCCTCTCAAATTTTCTCCAGAGTATCAGTTTTGCAACAAACTAGTAATACTAGTTTTATTTTTTCATGTGGGTCAAAAAACAAGTTTTAAAAAATGTACCAAAAAAAATTATTCTTAACACTACAGTTACTCAGTTTTACTGGAAATTTTTAGAACTGTGTAAGACCTTAGAAATCCCCTATTCTAAATGCTAATTTTGGAAATAAGGAATCAGAAGTATAAAAAGATCTAAATGATTTATTTAAGGTCACACAGCCAGATACAGGCAAAAATGGCACTAGATTACAGACCTTCTGACTATGAGGTTAATTTAATTCTGCATATTACCTCCAACTGTACTCTTTTGGAAAAATGCCTGTTAGGATTTCTTGTTAACACACTCATCAAAGCCTAGAAAGTTTTTGTCTTACACAAATAGGCCCTTCTCCTTCCTGATGTTCCACTGCAAGGTTACTAAAAGGAACAGACAGACTATACTTGTCATATGCTTTACAGAGCTCCAACACTTTCTAGTCATTTAGAACACAAACTCCACAGAGTTGCCAAGACTTAGAAACCCAATCTTCTGATCCTTTTCTTTGTACATCATTCTAAGAGAAATTAAGAGACCAATGGAATGAGACACCAAACAAAGATCATTTAAGAGTGGCAGAGGGAGGGAGGAAAATGGATTATACAGGAGAGGAGAAAGGGTAAAACAAAAAATAAAAGATGCAGTGATAACTTGTGACCTCCTCTGCCTAGGAAAAAAAGTGACTGAAACAGTTATCAATTGCTCCCTTTATCTCTCCCTTGAGCATGGAGATGTGAAAAAAAAAAGGGAGATGAAATTACTTGATATCTTGAAAATGTGAGAACTCAGAGAAGTTTTTTGAAAAAATATTTATGAAAGTTCACAGATATACTGGAAGGTTAGTAG
The DNA here is from genome assembly GCA_004027475.1 of Anoura caudifer. Classification (NCBI taxonomy): domain Eukaryota; kingdom Metazoa; phylum Chordata; class Mammalia; order Chiroptera; family Phyllostomidae; genus Anoura; species Anoura caudifer. Next base: position 68,471 of record PVKU01005890.1, on the reverse strand, counting down.
AACCATTAATCAGATAGGATATGCAAGAGGAAAAATTTATTTGGGAAAAAAGATGGAAATCTTAGACCTGAAGTGCCCGGGAACATCCTAAGTACAGCAGGCAGTTGAAAACATAGGTCTGGAGGCCAGTAGTTAAAGTAGAAAAAGTGGCTGAAAGCTTGCAGATTGAACCAGAACCCAAGATGGCAAAAGTTAAGGGTCCAGTGAAAAGGGCTTTGAATTAGTAATAACTGCTGCTTTAAGGATCATTATTTCCTTACTATGACAGGGTAAAGACTATATTAAGCCAGGCAAAGGAGTTCTAGTAGCATGTATTCCATATGACTGACACCTCTAAGCTATATCCCACTTTATTCTTTCCTTATCTCTGCCTCCTTCTCTGTATTGCTTCTCTCCTCACTATCTTCCCTAAGTATGAGTAACACTACCAGAAGACATGAACAGAAGTTACTAAGCTATAGAAACTAGCTGGTGCTTCTCATGAACTAAATGCAGATAAGTTACAAACCAAGCTGAAGTGAAAAGAAAATAATAAATGTAAGTGCCACTCTCAGAATTTATAAAGTAATCAAAATATAAATCATGCAGTTTGGCAGGGACTGGTAATTATGGCAATTACAAGAGTATCGTTGGAGTCGGACAGCAGGGGCAGCCCATTTGAAGACAACTGTAGGGCAGAGTGCCAAGTGCAGCCCTGCAGGATTGGGAGATGGGCTACACAATGAGGATTACCTGAATAAGTAAGTATATTGAGGAAAATGAAATTGATTTTTTAGTGATAGAGAACAAAAATATAAATTAAAAGTGAAGGAAAGATGAAATGTACTCTGTGGTATTGTATTTGAATTGGAGCTATCACTGAAAGTTCACGTTTTATATTGGGCTGGCCAAAAAGTCCATTTAGTTTATTCCATAAAAATAAAAGATGCATTTTTCATTTTCACCAATAACTTTATTGATTTGGATATTCTGAGTGTGTCGGCTATTGCCCACTATTGGCTTCTAGTGGTAGAGGTCAGGAGTGCTCCTAAACATCTTTCAATGTATAAGACAGCCCCACAGCGAAGAATTATTTGGCCAAAATGTCAAAAGTACCAAGAAACTTCACAAACACTTTTGACACGTTTGATGAGTCACAACACCTTCTCCATACACTGCACAAATCTTTTGTTTTGTGTTTCAGTTGTGTTTTTATCTTTCTTGAAATAACAAAGCATAATATGACAAAAATGTTGCATATTTTCTTCCATTTTCAATATTAAAATGGCTGCACAAAAATTTACCAATTTTTTTTAAATGCACACTGATATGTCAGCTGTCACGATACAATCTAACAAAATGGTTTCAAATAAAGTTAAAGACAGCTAAGTACTACTAGAGCCATTGTATGGAAAAAACTGAATGAACTTTTTGACCAACCTAATAATATATCTAGATATAGAAATAAATTATGAATGTAAAGGGATAAATACATACTCACATTTTCTAGCTCTACCCACTGAAGAAGGCCTGTGGGTAGCAACACCCCAACAGTCATGAGCATATCTTGGTTTCTATATACCACTTCCCCTTGAAGAAATGGCTGATTCTAGGGCTGAGGCAATGGAAGTACAAGTTGAACATGAAACATTCTGTTGTGCCAGAAAATAAGGAAGTCCTCAAAGAGTGATAAGGACATGTCAAAAAGGCAGAGAAACTGCTCAAAGGAGCTCTGAAGGCCAAATTTAGGACAGTCTGATCATCAAATGACAGTAACAAATTAAATAAAATAGAAATCCACGAGTAAATAAAGAGAAAGTTATTCCTTAAAGTAGAATGACAGTAAATGTAGAAGGAATGATGGAGTTAGAAAAATCACTGTTTGGTAACATTTATAATAATAATTCACACAAGACTAAATGAAAGTAGGTGAAGGGATTGGCCAAAGAACGTATGAGGTCTGTCCAGAAAAAGTCTAGCCATTGTTAATATAACCAGAATGGTTGTTGTAATATCCATGTAACCTGGCAGCTAAGGAGAGTGGACTGGAATGCACATGCTTGAAGAATGATGACTTCATTATACTAGTCAATGGGGCTGTTGAGTGAGCATGTGTATACTATGTGGCCACTGCATCCAAATGACTGGGCGAGCAGAGCAATGAATCTACATCAAATTTTGCATTAAGCTTGAACATTCCTCTGTGGAAACTATTCAGATGATTCAGAAGGCTGCAGCTATGGGCAACTGGTGATTGGCAGCTTCCTCATGACAACACATCCGCTCATGCATCACATCTTGTGCAGAGATTTTTGGTGAAACATCAAATCACCCAGGTGACTCAGCCCTCGCCTACAGCCCAGATGTGACACCCTGTGACTTCTGGGTTTTCCCAAAACTAAAATCACCTTTGAAAGGGAAGAAATTTCAGGCTGTAGATGAGATTCAGGAAAATATGAGGGCAGCTAATGGCAACTGGGAGAACTGTGTAAGGTCTCAAGGTGCCTTCTTTGAAGGGGACTGAGGAGTAATATGTACAATGTTTTTTGTATCATGTGTCTTGTTCAATAAGTGTCTCTTTTTCATATTGCATTGCTGGATACTTTCTAGACACAGACAACAGTGTGGTGATGGCCAGAGAAATGGGGAACTGGGGCTGGGTGGAGGTGGGTAAAGGTGGAGAAAATGAGGACATCTGTAATAGTGTCAACAATAAAGAAAAAAACTCCCTCCCCAAAATAATAATTCAGGCAAGACTCTTCAATGGGTGCTAAAACTAGAAAGTAAAGGTATGATGAGAAGTGAGTTATTTTTACACTATTTTTGTATCCCCACACAGGACATTCATTGATTATGAAGAAAAAAATAAATAATTTTATAGTGAAGAAATCTGGCAGAGGCAGATACTACCTTAATCAAGTGATTAATGTAAGTATCACTAGTAAGGGGACAAGCCTACATTGTTTGCCATTTGACAGAATGCAACAAGAAGAACGAATTATCACTTCTATGACATTCCTGCCCAAAATGCATAACTTAGTTTAATCATGAAGAAATATCACACTACTAACCCAGTAGTGTGTTGCTAAATGTTGGAACAACCAGTACTCCAGGGCTAAATAGCTCTTATTTGTAATGTTTCCTGACTTCCATGGTGTAAATAATCCACCCACAGCCAATTTCAAGTATCAACTGATAGCATTAAACACAGAAATGGGGAGAGATACATGTATTCAACTCTCACAAGTCACTTGGAGTCAGATCCAGAATGCCACTGGCACAAACCCAAATTAAGGGGTATTCTAGAAAGTGAAGCCCTGTAGTCTTCAAAAATGTGAAAAACATGAAACTTGTTTTAAAAAGTACAAATTGATTTTTACCCTGCTTAAAATATTCTTTGGATGTGAGTATACAGGAAATGCTGAATGCAGAAACCACAGGAGAACTAAATTCCAATTAACACAGATGAGGAGAGTCAAAAATTGTTACTTCTACAGGTGAAGTTTAGTTTTATCACTGACTGTACTATATCATTCATACTGCAATTAAGAGCTGCAAATTAAAACTTCGCAGAATATTAAGTTATCAAAAGGAACACAGGCCTTTTATCAAGGCTCAGATGTTTAAGTAATTCCTCCCATTTCCTTGTTTAGGAAGTAAAAAAAATCAGGGAAAGGTGGGGGAGTGAGAAATTAAAAAATAAATATTATAAAGTTCTAAAGATACTTATGTTCTAAAGGGAAGCTACTTCTATTTAAGTGAACTTTAAAATATGTACAAAATAAACTGAAGCAATTTCAATTTTAAAATAAACACATACACATCTAAATCACCATTCCCTACCAAAAATAAAAAGCAGGGTAGAAACAAGCTAGTATTATGAATTAAAGTACTAAGCATAGACATAAAAGGTACTTTTTAGTACTATCTAGAAAATATCTACCTTTCTATAGCAATACTTAATGCATACATTGAATACATTCACTTAATAAAACCAGAGTTGACAATACTTTCTTAGATCAACCCAAACACCATGAATCACAAGCATTAGGGCCGTGAGGTTAGCAGTAGTATCTTGAAAACAGGAGATATACAAGTCTATACTAATTTTATTTATTCCATGGCAGAAACAATATTTCCTGCACTGGATTTTGAACAAAAAAGCATTTTCAAAGAAACAATGTGCAATTTCATGGCCATGGTCAAGATTTACAGTTTTATAACTAGACTACCACTTTAATCTTTGGATGGCAAGACCTGTGTAGAATTTTCTTTAAAATATTATATTTGACATCCAGGAGGGATAGCACTATGTCAAAAATACTGTTAGGAGGAAAGAACCTTCAGAAATGTACATATACAATTACCTTACTTCCTTTGAGAGATAAATGATGATCTTAGTCTTTTCTGAAAAAACGCAAATATACAATCTACACCATAAATAAATCAGAAAACTAGATGGTTTTCATATTAAAAACTTTAACCAAAAAGTTAACACAACTTTTAAAGAGCTTACTAAGTCATAATATCTCAAATGTGTACCAAACATGAAAGCCAGTGTGTTTCTATATTAAAAACCTAGTCAGGTCATCAAAAACACTCATGGTACTCTACACTGCCATGGGGAAAAAAAGGTAGAAGTAGGCCCTGGGTGGTGTGGCTCAGTGGATTGAGCGCCAGCCTGTGAAACAAAGGGTCCCCAGTTCAATTCCCAGTCAGGCCACATGCCTGGGTTGTGGGCCAGTGCCCTGCTGGGTCCCCAGTAGGGGGCACACGAGGGGCAACCACACATTGATGTTTCTGTCCCTCTCTTTCTCCCTCTCTTCCCCTCTGTCTAAAAATAAAACAAATAAATCTCAAAAAAAAAGAAAAAGAAAAAAATCAACCAATGAATCCATAATTAAGCACAACAACAAATCAATCTGTTTTATTCTCTCCTCTCCCTCCTTCCTCTCTCTCTAAAATCAATCAATAAATTTAAAAAAACAAAAAAAGCTGGAACCATTTGTTGGTGCTCTCAAAAATATGCAGAGGTATATAAACAGATCCAACTAAAGATCATCCTTTCAGTATTAAAGTACATTAGAGAGTTGCTGCTTAACAGTAGAAAATAACTCTTGTTCTAAAACATAGTATGGCACTTCTAGTTCTGCTTTCATTTCAACAAGGTTAGACAGATATCAAGGGGGAGGGAAGGTTACAGAAACAGAATGTCTACAATTTCAGATATAAGAAAATGACAACAGGAGCCTACATATTACCATCACTGCTATCTGAAGCTATCATACACCTTGATTACATGCTAACATAGCCCTTCAAAGACCCTTGAATCCCTAATATCCACTATAAAACATAGTTTGAGAGGTATGTACCAAATTAGGTTTATTTATGATACCTCTAATCTTTCTAGGACCAGTCCAACTCTAAAATACAGTGACATTAGCAAATTTAATGAGATAATCTAGTTGTGGTCATAAAATATTCATTAAAAATCTGGGATATATAGGCATTTACATGGTCTTCATCCTTGTCTGTGGAAAATAGGCAACAGAGTTTCACCCAGTTTGTAGTTTAAATGACTGAACTATTTAAACTAAATTCACTACAAATGAAATTTTAATCCTTGTACCAAAAATTTCTGGTGGGATTACATGTCATTTTATCTTATACAGTGGACTGCGTTATGTGAAGATCAATTTACTTAATCTTTAACTTCCCCTTTAGTGTTAAAAACAGTAAATATGGAGATTAAATGGGACAGAAATCTTTAAAGTAGGTTAGAGAGCATGTAAGTTAATATGTTGACCTGGTTTTATTTTGATTTCTGTGCTTAAAAGCATCAAGTCAACTTATATCACAGGTGGCAAACACAAAGCCCACAGGCAGAATCTGGCCCTCCACCTTGTTTCTACCTGGTGGCAGCACTGAGCTCCTTGCCCCTAGTTAAGGAGTAGTTACATTTATACAGTCCTAAAACTACATTTGGCCCTTTGAAGGCAACCGTGAGGCTGATGTGGCCACCAGTGAAAATGAGTTTCACACCCCTGAATATGTTACTTTTTCTACTCAAAGAAGAGCATAATTCCTATTCACTGTCTGTTTCTGAATAATATTGTGATGGTCAAATGAATCTTAAAAGATATGAAAGAAAACTTAGGGTATATCTGATTTCTGAAATAGGCATTATACTGAAGAGATATACCATATTTTTCAGACTATAAGATGCACTTTTTACCACATTTTTTGCTTCAAAAAATTTTCCCCTATTTTCCTCCTCTAAAACCTAGGTGCATCTTGCGGTGCAGACCCCAGACGCACCTAGGTTTTAGAGGAGCAAAATAGGGGAAAAATTTTTGAAGCAAAAAATGTGGTAAAAAGTGCATCTTACAGTCCGAAAAAATACAGTGCAATGTAAATGCATTCTACATTGTATATCTCTAATGTATATCTAAATAAAACTGTCTCATCCTACTGTTTGAAAGGAGAGCAATTTAAAAAAAGGAAGAAAAAGGAAAAAAGACTAAAAGAGATACAGACAGAATCCAATACAAGTTAAAAACCAAACCAAACCTGTATCTTCTCCGGAGGAAGCAACTTAATGCAATGTTACAGCAAACATTTAAATTTTGGAAAATTTCCCCCCAAATTACAGTCAATGAAAATATGCCCAGGATATAATTGCTTAATTATATACCTAATGCATGATGAATTTTCAAAGAGCACAATCACATATTGATGAAACAATGATACTAGTAGAGGAGTTAACAAAAGTGACCAAAATAGTTATTTGCAATATCCCTTTTCTTGATTCATTAATTTAGCAACTTTTATCAGTTATACTCAGTATTTTGTTAATAGCTTTTTCACTTTTTCAAATTTATTAAATATATGTACACTAGGAATATAACTGTTAAGTGTTTTAAATTAATTATTCAAAATAATTACATGAGATTGAGTTAGGTTTAATTTACTTTTGAATTTTGCTATCATTACATTTCCTTACTTGGTATTTTAAATATTTATTGTGGTACAAACTATATAAAAAGCCCAACATATAACAAACAGGATTTCATCCAGTAATGTATTTTTTCTTTTAAATAAAAATGCCTATGTTTTATATCAGATAAATTTTAGATAATTGAGACATGAATCAAATTTAAAAATCATACAACTTTCATGATATACTAGTAAAGCCAATTTGATCTATACTGCTGATAAAGTAACCAATTTAACAGAAGTAAAATAGGATTTGAAAAATCACAAAAGAAACCAAAATCAAGAAACCCACCTAAATATATTTTGATGATATATATTCATTCTAATATAAATATATTTACACATATACTTTATTTTTCTATAATCTATAGTAACATATATAATTTATCAAAATAAAATCCATAATAGGGCTGTCATATGTAAAGTCATTAGTATTCATTACCCAAGGCTGAAGCGCCAGAAAAGGGATAGATAGTGCATCTCTATATCATATAAAGCCTTGAATAAATACAAACCCTGATAAAAAGAAAGCAGCATGCCAGAGATCTCTGAAGACTGTGCCAACAGTGTATGAGGTGCTTGTACCGTAGCTCTGGACTGCTCCCTCCTGTGAATTATCTGTGGTACTAGAACCATCTCCTTCCCTATGTACTTCCAAATGGGCTGCTTTTCTTAATTTCCTTTAACAGAGAGATTAAGAATGGAAGGTAGCTTTAAAATTTAAAAAATCACCTTTGTGGTAGTATGTTCAAACTTTTGGTAAACATATACATAGGAACTTTAATACACGATAAAGTTCAGATTTACTGGATAAAAGTTAACCCAAATATAAAGTACATATTCAGGACCAAGTCCCATAAATGTTAAGGTATTATCCCTTGCTTATACTAATGGTCAGTGGATATTAGGTAGTAAGGATCACATTATTTCCCTATTTAAATGCCACTATCTGCAGATAAATAAAGAAAAATTTTAAATCAAAGAGAACTGTAATCTAACTGATCAGCAATGTTATTTATCTATTTATATTTTCAAAATGCAAAGTGCTTAAATCTCAATATCCCCAAATTGCAAATGCCACAATCTTTTAGCAGCAATATTTCAAAGAGGAATTAGTCCAGCCTTGGCAGGGTGGCTAATTTGGTTGGAGCATCAGTCCATACACCAAAAAAGTTGCAGGTTCAATTCCCAGTCAGGGAACATAGCTAGATTATTGGTTCACTCCCTAGCCAGGGTGCATACAGGAGGCAACCAATCAATGATTCTCTCGCACATTAATGTTTCTCTCTCCTCCCTTCCTCTCTCTCTAAAATCAATAAACATAACCTCGTTTGAGAATTAAAAAAATAAATAGATAAAAATAAAAAAGAGGAATTGCTCTAAAAGACCTTTAAAACAGAACTCCATTGTACTGTATGGCCAGTGAGACTTGCTATGTTTACTTAATCTAGGGGCATTGTTAAACAGCTTCAAATAGCATTTAATAAAAAGAATTTAACTAAATTTTTTCTTGTCTCTTGTTTATGCCAAATCATCATATAAGTATAAAAGTTTTTAAATAGTGGATATTACTAACTCCAACTAACATACTGGGTTGGCCAAAAAGCCCACTTAGTTTTTTCCATAAAATAAAAGATATTTTTCATTTTCACCAATAACTTTACTGAGTTGGATATTTTGAGTATGTCAGCTATCTCCGGTGTGGTGCAATGTTGATAGTTCTCAATGTCTCGATTTTCACTATGAACTTCAACCACTTTTTGGGACCGTGAAGCATCATTGATCGAGAAATCTCTAGCATGAAACTTCACAAATCACTTTTGACACATTCAATCAGCCACAGCACCTTTCCATACATTGCACAAATCTTTTTTTCTGTGTTTCCGATGCATTTTATCTTTCTTGAGATAATAGAGCATAATATAAAAAAAATGTTGTGTATTTTCTTCCATCTTCAATATTAAAATGGCTACACAAAAATTCACCAGTTTTGGTAAGTTTTTTTTAAATGGATGCTGGTATGATAGCTGTCACAATACAAGCTAACAAAATTGTTTTAAATGAAGTTAAAGACAAAGTGCTACTAGAGACATCTTACAGAAAAAAAACAAAAGAACTTTTTGACCAGCCCAATATATTCCCTACATCACTATTAGGTGCCTAGAAATTAGCTTCAAGAAAGAAAATAAAAATAAAAACAGGTATGTGGTTTCAAAATGACACTGAAGCAAATATAGAAACAAAATCATATTTGGTATCTGATTCTGAAGGTCACTGTTTTATTTGAAAGACTAACTTTACAAGGTAACATTTTGTTCAAGTCAAGAACAATTCTAGGTTCAAATTACAGAAATCTACAAAAAAGTTTATTCACTACCTTCTTCTTTTACCACCTATACTTAGAGAAGGCTTGGGTGTTCTTGTTGAAACAATCTGGCAGTGAACAGTTCCCAGGAGCAGCATCAGCCATATCGGCCCAATCACTTCTGTCAGAGGTATGTTATGTGGGCTAGAAGCGGAACAGAACAATACTATTGCAGCAACTACAAGAAGGGAAAGAAAATATGTTATAGATCTGACAGTCACTTCTTTTAAACTTCAAAAATTGTTTTAATATTGCTTCTTGACAGATTATTTTTCTAAATTTGAATATGTTTAAATGTTTTCCCAGACAAGCTCTTTCAGACTGGCTAGCCGTACTTGCTGTTCAGTAATAAACTCTTGTATCAAGATAACAACAAAAATAGTATCTAAAGTACACACTTTAACACTACAATGAAAACTAGATGCATATAAATCTAAGGCCATTCCTGGTAAGATCCCAGACAGCCAATAGAACCACACTAATCTCAAGTGCACTTATTTCTTTGATTAACAAACACGGAAGTTTATGATAAGTATATAATAAGGCCATAAAGAAGTTCTTTTCAACAGAGGTCTATCTACTCAGAATTAATAGCACAAATTTATTTGGGTGTTATCTCTCAGGGGAATCACTAAACAGCCATTAATGCTAACCACTGACACATGAAAAAGAAATCTTGTTTTAGCCTGCTCAGCATAGCTCAACTTTGTAGACAGACTCTCTTTATTTTTGGAGCATCTGCTTCCTTTATCTGTCAATTGAATGCTCTTATTTCTCTCATCTCAAGGATAGACCTGTACTCTAGGGTTGCCACAGTTTTAACTCTGGGAATAGTAATTAATAAAAAGATGGGCATGTGACCCAAGCAGGGACAATCAGAATCTCCCACAGGGAGAAACAGAGGTATTTGAAGGCCTTTCTCCTAAATCAAACACTAAGGACTATAAATATAAGAAATTGCCAGGGGCACCTCAGCCATCACTCAAAAAGGGCCGCCCTAAGGATGAGACCAGCGTAAGAAAAACAGCATAAACAGTGAAGACATCCTCTAAGCCTCTATTGCTTGAATCAAGGGCCTATGAATACCTAATTTGGTTTGGGGGCAATTGAAGAATTTGAGTATTATATTTTTCTTTTTTGAAATAATTTTTCTAATCCTCATCTGAGGATATGTTTATTGATTATAGAGAGAGAGGGAGGGGGAAGACTGCAAGGAGGGGTGGAGAGAAAGACAGAGAGAGAAGCATTGATTGGTTGTCTCCCATACAGTGTCCTGACTGGAAATCAAACCCGAAAGCTTTATGGTATATGGGACAACACTCTAACCAACTGAGCCACCTGTCCAGGGCAAGTATTCGGAGGTTTCTGTTCATTTTGTAGGGTGTGGTCATTGGAACGTGATTGTTTAATATTTTGAAGAGGTTCATATTGATGCATTCAAGGATAAAATGCAATGATGTACACAATTTACATAAACAAGAGATTAAGTAAATATGCCAAAATGTTAATAATTATTAAATCAAAGAGATGGGCATATGGGTGTTTAGGGTGACTATGTAACTTTTCATTTAAATCAGGACTCTGTGTGAGATGAGAGCTGTTAATAAAAACATGAGGACAGCACAAGTAAAATTGGATAGTTAGATACTCCCAGGCAAACTGGAACATATGACCACTCCAGTTATTGCACAAGTCTATCTAGTTTCCTGGAGGTTTTTGGAAAACTTTCATGTAACAGTAAAGACAATAAAAAACTTTTTGCAAAAGCTAGTTTACATTTGGTTTCTGCCACCTGCAACTGAAGGAATCCTGGTCTAGCATACCAAGATTTAAGCTTAAAACACTACTTTATCTTCTAAGATATTTAAGTAGTATCATAAAACAAATTTCAGCCTTACATTCTCCTGAGTAATAAGATTCTTTAAAAAGAAAAAAAAAACTTAAATTTTTTAAAATGCCGAACATTTTTATGAATTACCCTGGAATTTAACTCAAGTTCTCTAGTAGTTTTATAATAGAGTCTGGAATCTGGAAAAATACAGAGTTTTTGTTTTTATTATGACTGTAATGTGACCTTTATCCAGTTCTTTAACTTTCTTGAGTCCAGGTTTATTTATCTGTACAAAAATAGTATATAGCTACATAGGTTTCACATGGACAAACACACACATATAACCACTTTGAAAAGTTCCTTACATACAGTAAATGTATCTTAACATTGATAAATACATAGTACCATTAGCTATTATTAACTATCTTTAAAAAGGAAGGGGATGCAAATACTATTTTTTGAAAAGAGGTTCAGAATTTTAGGCACAAAGAACATTTTAAAGAACTTCAGATTTAATATACTTTTTGCTGGTTATTTATCTTTCAACCTTTTGACTACCATTTTCTGTAATGCTAGGACTGGGAACCTAAAAATGGTATTTTCTGTCTCAACAGAAGGTTGTTATATTCTGTGAAATTCTGCCAATGGAAAGCATTAGAAAAGGGGAGAAGGAAGCTGCTTTATTCCTCTTTTTTTCCTTCTTCCTTCCAGCTGTGTCCCTCAAAGTGGCCATTTCCCCTCCATGGTCTCAGTTCTTGAGCAGGTGGTCCTGGTATAACCTCCTCCCTTTTGTTCTTCCTTGAGTAAAGGCTTAGAAAATATAAGAAGAAAACATTCACTTCTCTGTTATACTTTCTGATAATTTAATGAAATCCTGTGAACTAGATAGTAGTAGTGTTGAAGATTTCTGCTAAATAGTACATCTAGAGATTTCTCCAAGAGGTCAACTAAGACAAAATTTTCTTTATTGGGCACAAGTAGTTCCAAGGCAGAGCTTCATATACTGGCCAAACAGAACTCTACAATCATCAGGAATACAAAATTCCTGAACTTCAACTTTTAAGTCTGTTATTTTTTAGGATTTAGTGGCTGGTGTTAGGTATTAGGAGTAGAAAGACAAGTAAAACATAGTTTATGTTTCCTGCCCCTCTTCAGGTTAGAGGAAAAAAGGTGGACATATAAAGAAAAACTAAAACACTTATAATGTACGGAATTGTGTACCCACCCTCATAATTCATATCTTGAAGCCCTAACCCCTCAATGTGACTATCTTTACAGACAGGACCCGCAAGGATGTAATAAAAGGCTGAATGAAGTCATAAGGGTGGGACCTTAATCCAATATGACTAATATCCTTACAAGAGGAAGAGATACCAGAGAGCTCTCTCCATTCACACACAGAAGAAAGATTCTGTGAGGATGCAGTGAGAAGGCTGCCAAGTACAAGTGAGGAAGAAAGTTCTCACCAGACCCCAACCCAGATGGCACCTAATCTTGGACTTTCAGCCTCCAGACTGTTAGAAAGTAAATTTCTGTTGTTTAAGCCACCCAGTCTGTGGTATTTTATTATGGGAGCCCAAGCAGACTAATAGAATACCTATGATAAATGCCGCAATATACAAAGGGAGACCAAAAAAATAAAAAGAAATTTATTTATAAAAAATTGTGTATTTATTTTTACATGTTTAAAAATCAATCCCCTTCAAAGTATTCTATTTGATGTAACACACCTATTGAAACCTTTTTCCACTGCCAAAAAAGTTTCTGAACTTGTCAATTTTGATGCCTTTTATTCTTCTGCCGTTTTTTGTTTCACCTCTTCCACATTAGCAAAATGTTTCCCGTTGAGGGCTTTTTTCACTCAGGGAAACAAACAAACAAAAAAGTCACTCAGGGCAAGACTGGGTGAATAGGGGAAGTGGTACATAGGGGTCATGATGTTTTGGGTCAAAAAGTGCTAAAAACTCAGTGCGGTGTGGGCAGGTGCACTTGTAAATCACCTATATGAAATGGGCAAACACATTGAAAGAGCCTTCACAAAGAATTCACTGAAGCTGAACATAGCCTCTCACAACACTGCCAGCTGGTACATTGATACAGATGTGTTCCTACAACACTCATCTAGCAGGGGAAGCCTGTTCTACAAGGGGCCACCTTCCAGAAGATCATTCTGGTTTTTTTTTGGGGGGGGGGGCCCTCTCACACAGGAGAAACATGTAGCTAAACTGGGAGGTTATAAAAAGGATTCTGAAAGAAGGTTAATAGCTGATGCCTAATTTAACTTTGAGAGAACAAATAGGAGTTGACTAGGTAAATGAAAGGGAAGAGGGCTACCCAAGCAAAGAAGATTTGCATGTTCAAAGGTATATATATATTGGAGGGGGGAGCACAGAATGTTTGAGAAACAGCAGGAAAGAGCTAATTTAGTCTGGTTAAAGTTGGGGAGAGGTACAAGAGCCTGACTAAAAAACTTGCCATATATCTTAAAATCAATGATAACTAGGGAACAATTTAGACCTTAAGCAGCTGGTTTGGATTTGTAATATAAAAGGTAAATGTGTGGAAGAAGGTAGAAGATATAAGATCTCTTGGCAGTAATATGGAAAGAAATAATATAAGCAAAAAGTAGGGATGGAGCTGAGAATATGGATACTTAAAAGGCATGTAACTGAAGTAAAAAAAAATACTATACAGAGTTATATAAAACCAAATCTAATTGTACATGATTCTACCTTTTGGGAGGTAAGGGTTAGACAGAGTATGAAGGTATAACTCAGAGTACTGTACCCTACTTTTATATACAGGGAAATGGAAGCACAGGAGTTTCTAAAGGTACTAGCAGACTACTGAGGATCATTAGGGTCATAGCAGGACTTTGTCACTGGCTGTGTAACTTGAAGCAATTAAGTCACTTCTTTAAGTTTTACTGGAATGTTCAGTGTTCAACTTATGAACACACAATGTCACACTTCAGTTCTGAACTGACAAATACCTTTTCATGCCTGTTCTAACCTGTATTCCCTATTTAACTTAGGAAAGCCAGTCAGTAAATTTTAAGACATACTATTTCATTATCTTTTAGTTATACTGGAAACTAGAAAGTGACAATTAAAAAAACATAATGCACACTGATTACTATTCTCATAAGAAACTTCACTTCCTGACTGCTTCAGAATAAAGTTTGCTCCTTTTGGTAAGCTACAAAGCACTAGAAGATAATTATACTTAGCTCTCTTAAATATTTTTGGGAGCAAAGGAAACATAAGAAAGTAACTCAATAAAATTAAGATAAAACTACATTTAGAAGAACTACCATAGCAAGAAAAAAGGTCAAGTTCATGAAAGCAGTTATAAACAGCATGAAAACCTTTGGAAATGATATTATACTAATTGCAGGCATTCTAGGAATTTATCATAAGAAAACTATTCAAAATATTAAAAATACTTCAGAAACTATATGTTCACTTCAGCATCAATTATAACAGCAAAAGACAGCAAAAAGCTTAAATGTCCAATATTGATGTAGGATAGGATATTTTCCAATAATTTAAAATTATATTCATAAAGACTCTGATACTTGGTATGACACAAGGTAAAAAAAACACAATTGCTTACAAAAAATAATCTCAACTATATAAAAACATTAAAAAGTAAGCTGAAAGGCAAGATTGTAGGTAGTTTTTTTCTTCAGTTTTTTCCTATATTTTCTAAATTTTCTGCAGTGAACATGTGTCATTTCTTTAATCAGAAATATACACACACTCTAACAACAATCCCAAAATCTTCATAGTTCACTCCCTTTTATGTATATAAGATGTACCCTGGCTTTAAGGAAACAACTTTACCTAAACAAAAATCTGTAGTTTTAAATTTATTTTCATTTACTTAAAAGAAATTCTCTTTTTCTTAGCATTAGTTAATAAAACATGTGTAAATAATTATTCAGGATTAAAATAATGTTTTTTAAAAAGACATTAAAAAGAATGAAAGAGTACCAACCAAATTAAAATCACGGTTTTGTTAGAATGATGGAATATGAGGGGTTTCCTCTTCAAGACTCCAAATGCTTTAGAGCTGTATATTATGCCCTGTATACTACGACTGTGCACTAGAATGCCGCTGTGATGGGAGGCAGCGTAAGAGAGGTGTTAAGCATACGGTTCTGAGTCAGATGGTTTAAACTAGAACCTGGGCTCTACCACATTTGGTGATTGTATGACTTTGGGCCATAAGGTTCTTCAGTGTCCAATGTCTACAAGCTAGGCATAATAGTACCTATATTTCACTGGGTTATTGTGAGAATTACATAATCTATGAAAAGCACTTACAACAGTTCATGGTATGCAGAATTTCAGTACAGAATGAGGGCAGTCTCAGATCACAATGGTTAAAAGAAAAAATAAATCCTGGCTGAGGCAGGAAAAATGAACTTGTATGAAAAATAGGACTGGTGTGGTATTTATATAGTCCTCCCCTGAGGGGATTTATATTTATATCCCCTCCCCTGAGTGGATACATTTTGAAGAGACTTCTAATTTTTTTAAATCCTCTCAATTTGTATATTTTTCTAGCCATGCACAGATTCAAATTTTCACAAAATTATACTGAAAAATAACTGCTTTGTTTTCTCAAAACACCGTTAATATCAGTGTGTCTTATTAAATGAAATATTACAATAAATATTTATCTTCATACTACTTATTTTTATAAAAGCCTTGGTAACCCTAAAAAATAATAACCTGAAAGATAAAAGCAAAATGCATTTCTATCATTTCATTTTGTACCTTGAAGAAGATAAAGGACAAGAAGCCAGGAAAAGATGACTTTAGATGTTACTTGTAACCACCACCGGAAGAAAAAGGGAAAAAATACAACTCGAACAATTCCTTTTCTAGTCAGAGAAGTCCAAGGACTTTCAGGTTTTGCCTTGGCAAATGCAGAGCCTGAGAAGAGTAAAATAAAATGAGTACATTTATTAGTCTTTTATTTCCTTAGAGAAAAAAATTTCAACATTTTAAGAAAAATAAAACATGTATAATTTTATTTTGCACTATGCTATGAATGAGGAATGTCCCACTTTGGGTAGCAGACACTTCAAAAAACATTTTTCATGCTGTCATATTAACTCAGGTACTTTGAAAAAAAATTAACTGAAATAACAGCAGAATTTCTCCCACATATTTTATAAATATAAGACAACATTCAAATGCCAGTTCCAGTTAGGAATTTTAAATTACTACAATAACACATTAAATTAATATAACATTGTATGTTAATTATAATTTAAAAAATAGGTTTTAAAAAATGTTACTGCTTTCATTTTTATAACCAAGTCTTATAGTTTGCTAAGCAAACTCAAGCTGCTTTTCTTTTGTACTTATTTCTTGGAATGATCTTTAGTGGGAGGAAAGACTAGTGAATGGTATTTAAATACTTCTGTACGGTTTTTAAAACTATTCCTGTTTCATTTAGGCTCACATTAATTTTATTTCTACAAACATATATCTAACCCATTTTGAATTCTGTTTCTTCAAGGTCAACTTCTAATGGCATTAAGCATTTACTTATCCAGGGCTCACCTCTTACAAGATCAACATCTATGAGGTCTGGTTTCACATGCGCTGTTTTCTTTGGTTTATTCCTTAAACCCTATAACATATTAAAAGTAGTATCGGTGAGAGTGTTGATCTTAAAAGTACTCATCACAGAAAAAAATTTTGTTAACTATGTATGGGGACAAATGTTAACTACACTTACTGTGGTGATCATTTCTCAATATATACAAATATCAAATCATTATGTCATATACCTGAAACTAATGTTATGTCTATACCGTAATAAAAAAAGTAGTAGTAAAATTATATATATATATGTCTATACATATATCCAGAAAAACAAAGAATCATCATCTAAAGATTTCAACTAAAAAATTTAATATACTGGACAAAAATGTAATACATTATATATTTGTTATAAATGGAACATAAGTGTAGTATCATAATAAACTTTATTACTTTCCCCAAAATTTAGGCATGTGTATAATACATGGTGCCTGTTTATTACCAAAAGTAAAATTCTAAAACAAAGACTACTGCTATCAATCAATATGTTATGTACAGCCTGAGACAGTCCAGGAAACTGTTGGCCCCCAGATTTGCATAGGAGAGTGTTGAGGATGGCTGGGGTTACAGTGACTCTGAAGGGCTCTCAAGGTGTGATGCTGGGGGTATTGCTGGAGAAAGCAGTGGACCACAGAGCAGAGGACAGTGATGCAGATCTAAGCAGATGCCAGTATGTATGGGGTGGTATTGGCTGAGACCCAAGAGAATGATGCATATCTCAGGCTTGCTACTATGTTCATATGCATAACCAGACCAAAACATCACCTAATCACCTCAGAAATTGGAGGTCGAGTAGGTGGAAGAGGGGACAGCAGGAATCACAACTTAAATTAGTTTAAAAACTTGGAATTACTAAATACCAAGATTAAGTTTCTGCCATCAATATACTGAAAAGGGTAGATTATCAAAATTATTGAAAAAAAATACAAAAAATAAATTACACTTTATGACAAGTCCAGGATGTTAAAAATTGGAAGAGTTTAAGCTAAATTCTTCAGAAGCCAAGTGCTAAGAGATGACACAATGTTTAGATGGTGTTCATTCAATACACCAAGTAACCGTTCAGTGCTTTGTTTAGTCCTAATCCAAGTAACTAACAATGACCACCTAAAGTCAAAATTTGATTAGTGTTTGCATCTAATGCAAAGCAGAGAGCATTTGAGCCCAGAATTAACAGATGTTTAAACCAAAAATGTACCCTGATATCAAGATGCAATTAAACTTTGAACCCCTGCAAATAGTCTGTTCATCTGAAGTTACAACCAACCCAGAGATACAAAGACACAAAAACAAGAGAAAAAAGAGGGTCAGGGTTGAAGATATATCCATGATAATTTTATAAACAGTTGGTCTTCATATTCACAGATTCCACATTTGCAAATTCACCTACTCAATAAAATTTATTTGAATCCCAAAAGCGACACTTGCTGTGCTTTTGCAGTCCTTTGCAAACGAGCAGAGTAACTGTGGTAAAAAATAAGTCACCCAACATACACATTCCCAGCTGAGGTCAAACAAGGCAATGCTCTGCTTTCTTGTTTCAGATCTCAATATTGTAATTAAGTATCCTTTTCATAGTCTACTCAGTGCTATATATAGATTTTGTATTTTTTGGTGCTTCCTGTTGGTAATTTTGTTGTTTAAAATGGCTCCCTAGCATACTGCTGAAGTGCTGTCCAGTGCTTTTTAGGTGCAAAAAGGCTGTGGTGCCTCTAAGAAAATGTGTTATAGATAAAATCTGTTTAGGCATAGTTACAAAGTGGAACCCCCAAAACACGGAATTATTTTCTGGAGGGCAGGCGGGCCCCCTGTAGTACAGGTTTTCCCTGCTAGATCAGTGTTCTAGGAACCCATCTGTATCAGTGGTATCAACTGGTGTTGTGAGAAGCTGCATTCAACTTCAGTGAATTTTTTTTGAAGACTCTTTCAATGCTGTTTGTCCATTTCATGATGGGGGATTTATGAATGTACCTGCCCACATTACACTGAGTGTTCAGCAGTTTTTGACCCACAACGTCATAACCCCATGCCCAACCCTCCTTATTCACCCAATCTCGCCCTGAGTGACTCTTTTTGTTTCCCTGGGTGAAAAAAAAGTCCTCAAATGGAAATGTTTTGCTAATGTGAAAGAGGTGAAACAAAAAATTGCAGAAGCACTGAAAAGCATCAAAATCAACGAGTTCAGAAACTGTTTTTTGAGCAGTGGAAAAAAGTCTCCATAGGTGTATTGCATCAAATGGAGAGTACTTTGAGGGTGACTGAAGTTTTAAACATATAAGAATACACAATTTTTTATAAATTCCAGGGTTTTTGGGGTCCCCCCTTATACATCATTTTTGAGCATGAGTTCAATGTTAATTAAACCAATAACACATATTGAAAAAAGGGTTTTTCAACAGAAACACATTTAAACAAGGTTATATACTGATGAGCTAAAGAAAGGGTTGTGAGTGGAAGAAGCTTGCAGGAACTTAACTCTGTATTTCCTCTAGGAGAAATGTTCAGTATTCGCTAAACAGTTGTTCACAGTGACTTTATAGAAAATAACTACTGTGAATGAGAATCAGCTGTATCTGTATTTCATTTCCCATTTTAATGTCATGATAGAGTGGTGAAAGACTATAAATCATTCCTGATAATTTGCAAATTGGGAAGGCAATTCTAAGAACACATATGTTTTGTAAAATTTCATTAATTGAGCACTATTTAGATTTGGTATGATGTTTATTATGAGATTTTTACTTTTATTAGTGCCAACACAATGAAAAACAGTAACATTTTAGTTTACTTGTTTTTCATACATTCTTTTAAAAACAGTTTGATAATAACCTTATAGCCAATGTTTTACCACAAATATAAAATTAAATTTACTGTTGTACACCTAAAATTTTTATCAATTGTTTTAAGAATTAAAGTCCTTACAAGAGGAATAACATATTATCTTGTCTTATGCAATTATGTTGTTTTTCACCATGTTCATTCTACTTGAACTTTTTATATGTTATTTTTCTATTTTATATTTCATTAAAGCATTCATTTTGAGTTACATTGTAAAGTTACAATGTAATTACCAGTTTTGATAAAATGTCCCCTTCAAGGTAGCCTATCAGAATATTTCAAGGGTTTAAAAAAAAGAAAAATTATACTGATTAGTTTTCTAATATTAATTATTTTGTTCACAAAAATAAAAGATATTACCACCAAGATATGAATATTCATAAAATCTGATTTTAATTAAGTATATACTTTAAGTTGGAAAATTTTAAATTGGTTTATGATAAATTAGATCCATATAAAAATAGCACAGCTTTCAGTACTAAATATAATTATGAACCTTCAACATTTTTAAGTGGTGAAAATAGATAGCATGCTCACCACTTTTGGTGGTGAGCATGCTATAGTGTATACAGATATCAAATTATGCTGTATACCTGAATCTTATGTAACGTTGTTAACCAATATTGTTACCTCAATAAAAAGAAAATATAACAAAAGAGTTTAGGTGAATGAACAAAAAATGAAAACTAAGTTGGTTTAAAAAACTTTAAAAACTTACTAATTTAACTAGGAGTAGAAATAATCAAGTACTACTAATACAATTAATCTCCAAGAATTCAAATAATATATTCTTTATTGAATATACATTTAAATTCCTCTAATACATTCCTAAAGTACAATGACACAAATAGTATGAAGTTTTAGTTTAAAAATATTATAAGTATACAGATAATGTTGAGCCAAAAAGCTTAAAAGGGTTGTTTAAGTTTAGAAAATACTTTGGTTCAATGACCCAGACTTCTATGCACCAACCTATTATAACGCTTAGACTTCATTAAAGAATGTAACCATCAGTTTCACTTTCTGGAAATCCTGTTCAGTTCCCCCATCCCATTTTTCCTCTGTAATGACTTTAGACAGCCTAGTTCTTTTTGTTGAAGCCTTAAAACTGTATTAGGTGCTAAACCAAGAGAAAATTCCACATTTAATTTTAAATTTGGGTCAAGGTGATCAGAAAATAAAAGCTTTCAGTTATAACTTTTTAAATGCTTAAGAAAAAATAATTTGCAACAAAGATTTAACACTTTAGCAATATAAACTCTTGGCTTTTAATTTAAAAAGATAAACATTTCTAAGAAATATAATTTCATGGCTTTTGTTGATTTCTTTAGTTGTTGCTCATTGCTTGATACATGAGCAAATTGAAACATAGAAAGACGAACTCAATACATTCAAAACACAGCATTCTCTATGCCACGGGTACAGTGTTTTTATTTTTTTTAATCAAACAGTTAACATTAATACACCAGTTACGCACCTACTTTTCTTAGAATAAATGCAAAATTATTTTACATTATAAAGAATATGCCTCCACTAGAATGTTTAGTAAGAATGGTTTTTATTACTGTTTTAATTCTTCAGTTACTATTACAAAGTATTATCTTTAAAGGCAGACATATTTCAGAAACAAATTATAGGTCTTAGCTTTCCCTAAATTCATCCTGTCAGCATGCCAAGAAACAACTAATATAGTCCTTTGTTATCCTAACCTTTATTTAGGCTTTAAAATAGTTCTTTTAAAAATGAGAAAATTAGTAGGACCAGGGTCCAGTACAGAGAAGCACCTTTTCCTGGAAATGGAGCATGGCCAGAAAAGAAACTGCCTCTTCACCTACTGTCACACAGGGCATGCTCTGGGGAATGTGGTGCTAGATAGACCATTATAGATGACATGCTCCCGCTGGGTTGGGGTTTCCTAGCTGGCACAGCAGCTTCCTCACTGTGATCTATTGAAAGTCAACCCTTGACGTAGGGCTTGAAATAAATAAATAAATAAAATAAAAATGAAGAAATTACATAACTAATGTAGTAATTTGTGATGAGTGGCTTACAACTAAAAAGTTATATATATATACACACACACATATATTTCAGATATTTTAAAATTTCATAAAACATCCAAATGTGCCAACTGGTAACACAACTTCTCAAAATACTTAATATTCCCTGTCCAACAAGATAAAGATGGTCAAAAAGAAGGAGATTCTAAGGCTTCTTACTAGACTTCTCTGCTGCTTTTTATTTGCTTGAGTATTCCAACTCTAGACTATTTCAACTTACCAGACTACTGTCTCAGGAATCTCCTACTTCTTCCTCCTTCATCTACATCTCCTCTTCCTTACACACCCATTAAATATTGATGTTTCCCAATATCCCATTCTCAATTTTCTTCATCATTAAATGTAAATCCACTCACTCCTATAGCTGCATCAACATAATGTGTAGAATATATAATATATAACACATGCATATGCACTTTAAATACTGAGGACTCCTAAGTCTGTTACCTACATACCTGGATATTTCTAAAACAGCATTCTTTATCTGCTCCTCTTCTAGTATTTGCCATCACACTTAGTAAAGTTGTAAAAATATGAATTTAATCAGGTAATCTTTTCTCCTTAAAGTCCTTCTGTTTCCCCATAGTTTTCCAAATTATTTCTAGACTCTTGGGTAAGGCAGTCAAGCTCCTTCATACTGTGACTTACATTTTCATTTCTAATTTCCCTCCTCTATCCCTCCTCTCACCACTCAAGCTCCTTGAGGACTCATGGTCCTTCTTTACTTTATGTATATTTTCATATGGTCTTCATTCTGTCTGGAATGATTTATTCATTCTCCCTAGTGTCTCTCAAACTTAGATCATGAATCGCTTCCTTTGTGAAATCTTTTCTAATCTCTGCAAGGCTGCTTCCCCTAGAGCTCACCCAAAGAGACCTACACATCCTTCTCTTAACTGGATTAATCTCATCTGTAATTATGTATCTCGTCCACAAAATTAAAATCTATTTCACTATTTTGTTTCTATGATTTAATTCTGTATTTAACACATATCAGATAGTTACTAAAACACTGTTAACTGCATTAATTCTTCATGAAAACAGTTTTAAAAATTAAAATTAAGAAATGACAAAGAATTTTGGTCTTTACTACAGATGACTAAGTTTTCTAAACTCAGATGTTTTGGGGACAGATTTTTAAGGTAACTAGAGACATTGGTTTTCAATCTAATGTAAATCTTTCTGTACAAAATAGAAACTGTCAAGCAACTCAACTAACATTCTCTGGGCCCAGATTAAATTTAGCTCGTGCAGGACCACACTGATTAGTATTACCTATGCAAATGAAAAATATAAATCTTATTACCAAGGAAGAGTGATTGCTGAGAAACAATAAATTTAGTTAAAAAATAATTTTCATGCTAGCAAGGTAGCCTATGAGAACATCTTAGCCTAAGTGATTTACATGTTCAAGAAGAAACTATCTACTACCAAAGCATTTTAATTAATGTGCTTTATTTTCTTAAATTCTTTTTTAAGATGACCAAATTTTCAGCAGTTCTATTTGCATCCAACTCATTCTGTTAGTAGCATGAAAAAGCAGATCTCAATTAAGAAGAGCAGCATTTGCACAGGATCACTCAGGCGGGCAAAGTCATGAAACACTTACCAGTTTAATAAACTGTACAGAGCAATGACAGCATCAAAAGTGAGGAAATGCAAACTAGAAGTATAAGGTGACAAGTGAAAGCAGAAAAGAGCTGACAAAAAATAATCATTAAACATTAAATTTTAAAAGAACAGAAATAAGCTAAAAAGCAAAGAAAAGAAAATCAAAAAAGGTAAAGACACAGAACTATGCCATCATAAAACAGTTTACCTTCTTTATTCAAAAGTTTGGATAGAACTGTATTAATTTATACCTTAAAAGTATATGTGAAGATATTACAAAAAACATGGGTGATAACCAATTTTCAGAATATACACAATGAAATATACATATTACCTTGATTTCTCTTTGTTCAACAGATTTTTCCCATATTTGTTGATCATATGCTCCAATCTATGAAAATAAATAAAAGATATCTACATTAAATGATCACTGTGAGTGCCCATCCTAAAGGTATAACTGCTTTCATTACAAGCAACTTAGCATTCATTCAGCACAAATTAGATTCAGCTCTGTCCCAGATTTCTGTGATCAATATTGTACTGCAGTGGCTCTCAAAGTACGGTTTCAGGACCAGCAGCTTTAGCATTGACTGAGAACTTGTTAGAAACACAAACTCCCTTTCTTGAAACACAATCTCCCAAAACTGAATCAAGAAGAAACAGAAAATTTGAATAGACTGATACAACTAATGAAATTGAAGCAGTAATAAAAACACTCCCAAGACAGAAATTCTGGACCACATGGCTTCATAGATAAATTTTACCAAACATTCAATGAAGCAGTAACACCTATCCTTCTCAAATTTTTCAAAAAAATTCAAGAATAGGGAAAACTCCCAATCTCATTTTACAAGGCCAGCATTACCATAATTCCAAAACCAGATAAATACACTATCAAGAAAAAAATCATATGCCAATATCCCTGGATGAAGATAGATGCAAAATCCTCAACAAAATATTAGCGAACAGGATCCAGCAATACATTAAAAAGATCATACAACATGATCAAGTGGGATTCATTTCTGGAATACCAGATTGTTATAATATCTGCAAATCAATTAAATTGATACACCAGATAAACAAAATAAAGAATATAAATCATGACTGTATCAACAGATGCAGCAAAAGCATTTCAGAAAATCCAGACACACTTATGATAAGAACTCTCAGCAAGTAGGAATAGAGAGAACATACCTCAATGTAATAAATGTCATACATGACAGACCCACAGCCAATATCATACTCAATGGGGAAAAACTAAAAGCATTTCCCTTAAGATCAGAAACAAGATTGGGACATCTACTTTTACCACACTTATTCAATATATTATACTATTGAAAGTCTTAGCTTCAGCAATCAAACAGGAAAATAAAACAAAGACATATAAATTGGAAAAGAAGAAGTAAAACTGTCATTATTTGCAGATGACATGATAATGTATATAGAGAACCCTAAAGATTCCAACAAAAACTACTAGAAGTGATAAATTAATGTAGTAATGTAGAAGGATACAAAATTAATACCCAGGAAATGGTTGCATTTTTATACACCATTATAACACCAAAAATGAACGATCAGAAAGGGAAAGTAAGAAAACAACCCCATTGGCAATTGCATAAAAAAAATACCTAGAAATAAATTTAACCAAGGAGTAAAAAGACCTGCACCCACAAAATTATAAGATTTGAAGAAAGAATCCAAGAAGATACTAACAAATAGAAGTGTATATCATGTTCATGGATGGGAAGAATTAACATCATTAAAATGCCCATACTTCCCAAAGAAATCTATAGATTCAATACAATTCCTATCAATATATCAATGGCATATTCCACGGAACTGGAACAAGTAATTCAAAAAATTGTATGGAAACAACAGAAGACCCCAAATGGCAAAAGGGGTTTTGAAAAGAAGAAAGTGGAAGGTATCATACTACCTGATACTAAATAATGTTCAAGGCCACAGTAATCAAAACACCAAGGTACTGGCATAAAAACAGACACATAGATCAACAGAACAGAGCAAAGAGCCCAGAAATAAACCCATGCCTATAAAGTCAATTAATTTAAGACAAAGACAAAAACATATAATGAGGTAAAGGTCTATTCAATAAATGTTGTTGGGTAAACTGGACAGATACATGCAAAAATACAAAACTAGACTACCTCCTTATACCACATTCAAGGATGAACTCAAAATGGATTAAAGACTTAAATGTAAGCCTTGAAGCCATAAAACTCTTAGAAAAAAATAGGAAGTAAATTCGTTGGCATCAATCTTAGAAATATTTTGGGGGGCAATATTTCCTTGGGTAAGGCAACTAAAGCAAAAATACACAAATGGGACTACATCAGACTAAAAAGCTTTTGAGAGCAAAGAAAACCACCAACAAAACAAAAAAGCAACCTAATGAATGGGGGAAGATATTTGCAAACGATAATCCAAAAAGGGGTTAAATAGCCAAAGGACTGTATCTTGTCATGTATAATGTGCTCCCATGCATAATGTGCACCCATAGTTTTTGTGCATATTATACACAAGATTATTATGACCATTATTATACTCATGGTATGTAATCATTATATCCATGTATAATGTGCATCTTTATTTTCCCTTAAAAAATTTGGGCAAAAAAGTGTGCATTATACACAGAAAAATACGGTATATGAAGAACTCATAAAATTTAATATTAAAAAATCAAACAATCCAATTAAAAAGTGGGCGGAAGGCCTGAATAGACACTTCTCCAAAGAAGACATACAGATGGCCAATAAACATGAAAAGTTGCTCAACATCACTAATAATCAGAGAAATGCAAATCAAAACCACAATGACATACCATCTTACACCTGTCAGAATGTCTGTCACAATAAAACAAACAATAAGAGTTAGCAAGGATGTGTATAAAGGGAACTCCAGTGCACTGCTGGTGGGGACACAGATTGGTGGAAAAGAGTGTGAAGGTTCCTCAAAAAAATAAAAATGGAATTGCCTTATGACCCACTGCTTCCACGTCTGGGGATTTTTTCAAAGAAATCTGAAACACTAATGTGAATGAATATATGTACCACTATGTTCACTCCATCATTATTTGTAATAGCCAAGATTTGGAAGTAGCCCAAGTGCCCATTAGTAGATGAATGGATAAAAAAGTTTTGGTGTATTTTCACAATGGAATGCTGCTCAACCATAAAAAAGAATGAAATCTTACCTTCTGCAACAGTATGGATGGACCTAGAGGGTATTATGCTTTGTGAAATAAGTAAGAGAAAGACAAATATCATATGATTTCACCTATATGTGGAATCTAAAGAAAATAAACAAACAAAATAGAAACAGACTCATAGACAATGAGTACAGAGTGACAGCTGAAAGAGGGAAGGTAGCTTAGGAGACTGGATCAAAGAGATGAAGGGATTGGGAAGTACAAATTGGTAGTTACAGAATAGTCACAGTGATGTAAATTATAGCATAGGGGAATACAGTCAATACTATTGTAATAACTATGTGTGGAACCAGGTGGGTATGAAAAATCAATGGGACCACTCTGTAAAGTACATGATTTTTCTAACTATTATGCTGTACATCTGAAACTAATATAGAATAATATTGAATGCAAATGGTAATTGAAATTTTTAAAAAATGGGATGTGGGAAAAAAATGCAAACTTTCTGGTCTCTCCCCAGAGTTACTGAATCAGAAATAGAGTGAAGCTCTCAACAAACTATGTTTTAAAAATCCCTCTAGATGATTCCAATATACTACTACAGTTAGAAATCCACTGCTCTAAGGAATCCTTTATTTTAAATAAACACAATTCTGGTATATTCAAGAAAAAACTCCCATGTGATAAGTCCTTTATGGAGTTTTGTTTTGTTTTTAAGAAAAAATACCAATGTGCTACAGAATTAAAAATTCATAAACATGTAGACCACAAATACTACTTGAATTAAGGTTTAAATTTAGCTTCTATGCCTATTTACTTTTAGATGCTGGAAAGTTCTCTTAACTATATACATTCAACTGGGCAGGATGAACAAAACATTCTTATTGCTCTTTGCCAAGTTCTTTGCTGTTAGCTCCTATTTTCAGTTTCCACTTAATTCCCTATATCCAACAGGACACTACAATGAGTCAAGCGCCTACAGTTTTAAATAAAAACTTAAAATTACTTCAGATAATTATAATTAAAATATTAAAGACAAACAGAGACCAGAGATAGAGGATTATGAGGAAATTCAGTAAAGTATTTCCTGACTCACATCATTCTAACCAAAAGTCCTTTTATTTTTAAAAATCTTGTTTTAAGGATTGAGAAACTGAGAATACAAGAATGATTTAAAGATATATGTGAAGGAGGTAACATAAACTTATATGATTCTATGAGAACTCTTCATTTCTATTATTCTCTCTTACTTATTTATTCTTATTTTATTCTTATTCTCTTATTTATTCATACTGATTTCTCTGGTCCTTTAAATCCTGTTCTCTATCATCTCGTCCCTGTGGCTCCTTTCTTATTTTTAAAATCACTTTATGATATAATATAACATGCAGATAAAAATCTTGTAATACATAGACCAACCCACACAGAATGAACAACTCACTTATGTGTAAGCAAAGTTAAGAAGACATAAGTAAGCAATAACCAACTCATCAGTCCAACTGGTAGAGATGACTTGCAGTGACTAGTTGCTCCTTACCATCTTTAATTCTGAATTCAAACAATCATCGTCCTTACATCTAGAAAAGGTTAAGTATGAGAACAAAGATTCCACACGAGTAATTCTGTTCTAACTTGATAATTCAGAATGACTAGGCTTAATTCAATCAAAATTTATTTTTTAAATGTGTTAACTATTTCAATGTACTACATACTTATTTGTAAAACAATAACCAAGACTAACAAAGAATAAATAACAATATGTTTTAATAATTATTTTGGCAGTTTCATGTTCTCATGTAGAAAAGAATATACTAAAATCTCTTTTAAAAGAACCACACTTTTATTACAAGATGATTCAAAAACATGGATATGGGAATATATGTCCCACAATCCTAAAATAAGGGAAAATAAAATAATGTGGTACTTCCAGAACGCACCAAGGTCCAGCAGAGACAGCCACCAACTGTAGACTGACTGTAGCCCCAAACAGCTGGCCCAGGGCCCATCACAGGTAGTATCTGACATTGGCCTGCACCAGCGTCCCTCCCAAGAGGCCAACAACCAACACAACCAGTGTAGCCAGCTTCAGACAACATCAGAGCAGGATCCAATAAGCTTCACAAGCAGCATTTCCAAAGAGAGATCTTGGCAAGCACCAAACCCTGTTGAGATGAATTCCACTTCATATGGTCAGCAACTCCATAGCAGCTCGTATGCTGTGGTTGGAGTTGAGCCTCACAGTCAACCAGCCTGACGGTCATCCCACAAACAGGCCAATAGCAATCAAAACTCAACTACAAGAGGAGGGCCCACAAAACCCAGCACAGGTGATCGAGGAGACTGGACCTCACAGGATACCTACTATATAAGGCCACCTCATGGAAACTGGGAGTCCTAGCAGTTCTATCTAATACATCGAAACAAAAACAAAGAGGCAGCCAAAATGGGGAGAGAAAGGAAAAAAGGAGGTATCTCTAGAAAAAGACCTACATGAAATAGAGGTAAGCAATTCATCAGATACAGAGTTCAAAGTAATGATTATAAGGATGCTCGACATGATGAAAAAGGACATACAAACATAAAAAAGGGCCAGTCAGAAAGGAAGAATATCCGAAATGAAGAATACACTAGAAGGAATAAACAGTAGGTTAGAAAAGCAGAGAATCAAATCAGCAATTTGGAAGATTAAAAAAAATCCAAACAGCAAAAAGAAAAAAGAACTAAAAAACATGAGGATAGTTTCAGGGACCTTAGAGACAACATGAGGTATAACAACATCTGCATCATAAGAGTAATAAAAGAAGAAAGAGAACAAGGGATCAAGAACCTATTTAAAGAAATAATGACCAAAAATGACCCTAACATGCTGAAAGAGTAAGACACACAACTCCAGGGCACAGAGAGTTCCAAGTAAGATGAACCTAAAGAGGCCCACATCAAGACACATCATAATTAAAATGCCTAATTTAAAAACAGAGAGAGAATCTTAAAAGCAGCAAGAGAAAGACAGTTACCTACCAAGGAGCTCCCATATGACTGTCAGCTGATTTCTCAACAGAAACATTTTAGGTCAGAAGAGACAGGCATGAAACATTCATAGTGATGGAAATCAAGGACCTACAGCCAAGACTACCTTACCCAGCAAGGCATTATTTAAAACAAATGGAGCCCTGGCTGGTGTAGCTCAGTGGATTGAGCACGAGCCTGCGAAGCAAAGGATCATGGTTTGATTCCCAGTCAGGCCACATGCCTGGGTTGCAGGCCAGTTCCCGAGAGGGGACGCATGAGACGCAACCATACATTGATACTGATATTTTTCTCCCTCTCTCCTTCCCTTCCCCTCTAAAGATAAATAAATAAAATCTTAAAAAATATAAAAAACAAAACAAATGGAGATATAAAGAGCTTCTCAGATAAGAAATAGCTAAAGGCGTTCATTACTACCAAACCACTATTACAGAAAATGTTAAAGGGGAGGAAGATGAAAAGAAGAGGAAGAGGAAGAGAAACAGGAACATAGTTAAAAGAATAAAATGGCAATAAATATGTACCTATCAATAATCATTTTAAATGTAAACACTCCAATCAAAAGACATAGGGTAGCTGAATGGATAAGAAAACCAGACCCATAAATGAGTATATGCTGTTTCCAAGAGGCCCACCTCAGAATGAAAGATACATACAGACTAAAACTAAAGACATGGAAAAAGATGTTTCATGCAAATGGAAATTCAAAAAAAGCTGGGGCAGCAATATTTACAGCTGACAAAATAGACTTTAAAACCAGGGTTATAGTAAGACTCAAAGGGAGTGCCCTATACATAATGATAAAGGGAGCAATCCAACAAGAGGATATAACCCTTATAAACATTTATGCACCCACCATAGGAGCACCAAAATATGTAAAGCAAATCTTGATGGACATCAAGGACAGAATTACAATAATACAGCTATAGTAGGGGATTTTAACACACAGTTGATATAAATGGATAGACAGACATAAAACCAAAAAGGAAACAATGGCCTTAAATGACACACTAGATCAGATGGATTTAATTGATATTTTCAGAGCACTTCACCCCAAAACAGAAGATACATTCTTTACCAGTGCACATAAAATATTTTCCAGGAGAGGCCACTTGTTAAAACAAAACAAGCCTAAATTTAGGAAGATTGAAATCATATCAAGCATCTTCTCTGACAATAGTGGTAAAAAACTAGAACTCAAGCACAAGAAAAAAAACTCAAAAACTAAATAACATGTCACTAAACAATGAAGTGGTTAATATGAGATCAAGAAAGAAAACAAAAAAACAAACCTGGAAACAAATGAAAATGTTAACACAATCCAAAATCTGTGGGACACAGTGAAAGCAATCATAAGGAAATTCATAGCATTACAGGCCTATGACAAGAAACAGGAAAAATCTCAAGTAAACAATCTAACTTAACACTTAAAGGAACTTGAGAACAACAAACAAAGCCCAAAATGTAGAAGGCAGGAAATAATAACAATCAGAGCAGAAATAAAACAATATATACATTCTAAAACAAAATAAAACGAAACATCAATGGAAACCAAGAGCTAGTTCTCTGAAAATATACACAAAATTCACAAATCTTTAACCAGACTCCTTAAGGAAAAAAGAGAGGATCCAAAAAGGTAAAACCAGAAAGGAAAGAGAAGTAACTACTGATGTCCAAGAAATACAAAGCATTGTAAGGAAATATTACAAACCACCATATGGCAACAGATTGGATAATCTGGATGAAATGGATACATTTCTAGAAACAAACAATATTCCAAAACCTAGTCAGGAAAAATCAGACAATCTAAACAGACCAATTACAATGGATGAAACTGTAGCAGTAATAAAGAAAAAACTACCAAAAAACAAAAGTTCTGCACCAAATGGCTTGCTTGACAAATGAATTTTACCAAAGATTCAAAGAAGAACTAATGCCTCTTTCTCAAACTTTTCAAAAAAATTCAAGAAGGGAGATTCCCACTCTCATTTTATGAGGCCATCATTATTCTAATCCCAAAACTAGATAAAGACACTACTAAGAAAGAAAATTACAGGATAATTCCCTGATGAATTTAGACACTAAAATGCTCAACAAAATATTAGCAACCTGGATCCAGCAATATGTTAAAAAGGTAAAACACCATGATGAAGTGGGATTGTCAGGTTGGTATAATATTCATAAATAAATAAATGTGATATTTATTTAAAAAAAGGATAAAAACCCCCTGATTACATCAATAGATGCAGAAAGAGCATTTGACAAAATCCAGCAGCCATTTATGATAAAAACTCTCAGCCAAGTGGGAAGAGAACATCATACCTCAATGTAATAAAGGCCATATATGACAAACCCACAACCAACATCATACTCAACAGGGAAAAACTAAAAGTGTTACTCTTAAGATCAGAAACAAAACAGGGATTCTGTTTTCACCATTCTTATTTGACATAGTACATAGCCACAGCACTCAGACAAGAAGAAGAAATAAAAGGCATCCAAATTGGAAAGGAAGAAGTAAAACTGTCATTATTCGCAGATGACATGATCCAGTATATGGAGAACCCAAAAGACTCCAGCAAAATAACTACAGAACTGATAAATGAATTCATTAAGTAGCAGAATACAAAATAAATATCCAGAGACAAGTTGCATTTTTATATACCAATAATGAACCATTAGAAAGGGAAACTAAGAAAACAGTCGCATTTAGAATTGCTTAAAAAATAAAAGAAAAGAATTATAAATAAATTTCACCAAGGAGTGAAAAGACCTGTACTTGGATAATTGTAAGACACTGAAGAAAAAAAGAAAAAGATACAAAGCGGAAGCGTATAATATGTTCATAAATAGGAAGAATTAACATCATTAAAATATCCATACTACCCAAGCCTATCTATATAGATTCAATACAATCCCTATCAAGATACCAATAACATATTTCACAGAACTAGAATATTATAAAAATTCATATAAAACTACAAAAGACCCCAAATAGCCACAGCACCCTTGACAAAAAACAAATTCGGAGGAATCAGGTCACCTGATGTCAAATTATACAAGGCCACAACAATCAAAACACCATGGTAAGTGGCATAAAAAAAGACACAGAGATCAATGGAACACAATAGAAAGCCCAGAAATAAACCCACACTTTTATAGTCAATTAATATTTAACAAAAGATGCAAAAACATACAATGGGGTAAAGACAGTTTATTTAATACATGGTGTTGGGAATATTGAACAGATACTTGCAAAAAAATGAAACTAGACCACCTTATTACATTACATACAATAATAAACTCAAAATGAATTGAACACTTAAGTGTTAGACTTCAAACCATAAAAATCATAGAAGAAAACATAGGCAGTAAAATCTCGGACATTTCTTGTACCAAATTTTTTTCTATCTCCTGGGAAAGGAAAAATAAAAGAAAAAATAAACAAATGGGACTATATCAAACTAAGAAGTTTCTGTACAGCAAAGAAAGCCATCATCAAATTGAAAAGACAACCCACTGAATGGGAGAACATATTCACCACTGATACATCTATTAGGCGTTAATATCCAAAATTTATAAAGAACTTGTACAACTCACCAAAAGAAAAAAAAAAAAACCAACAAAAAGAAAAAACCCAGTTCAATTAAAAAATGGGCAAAGGACCTGGACAGACATTTCTCTAAAGAGAAATGCAAATTAAAATGACAATGAGATATCACCTTTCAGCATGGTTATCATCAATAACTCAACAAACAAGTGTTGGTGAGGATGTGGAGAAAAGGGAACCCTAGTGCACTGTTGGTGGGAATGTAGACTGATGCAGCCATTGTGGAAAGCAGTATGAAATTTCCTCAAAATATTAAAAATGGAAGTGCCTTATGACCCAGTGATTCCATTTTGGGGAATATATATCTGAAGAAACCTGAATAACTAATTTGAAAGAATATATGCACCTCTATGTTCACTGCAGCATTATTTACAATAGCCAAGATTTGGAAGCAGCCCAGGTGTTCATCAGTCAATGAGTGGATAAAAAAACCTGTGGTCCATTTTACACAATGAAATACTACTCATTGGTAAAAAAGAAGGAAATCTTACTCTTTGGGACAGCATAGATGGACCTGGAGAGCATTACGCTAAGTGAAATAAGGCGGTCAGAGAAAGAAAAGTAGCATATGATTTCACTCATACTTGGAATCTAATAAACAAAATTAACCAAAAAGTGAAACAGAGACAGATTCATACAGAGCAGGCTGACAGCTGTGGGGGACAGGGTTAGGCTGCGGGAGGGGTGTGACTCAGTAAAAAAGATGAGAAAAAAAACTCATGAACACGATAAACAGTGTAGTGACTGCTGAGGGGGAGGTGGACTGGGGGAGGGAGAAAAGGTTATAGATGGGATAAATGGTGATGGATGGCGACTTTACTGGGGATGGTGAACAAACAATACAGTATACAGAATCTGATGTGTTAAAGAATCGTGCAGTTGAACCTGTAGAATTTTGTTAACCAGTACCACTCCAATAAATTGAATAAAAAGGGAAAACAGATAAACAAGGCTTATTTTACCAAAGAGTCCAGTTTTCAAACATTTGATAGGTGAAAGAAAATAAAACTTTTACTGTAATTAAATACTTAGTGTAATTTTAATATATTTTTTAATCCTCTCCTGAGGACATATTTTTTTTTTCACTGATGTGAGAGAGAAGCATCGACTGGTTGCCTCCTGTATACGCCTGAACTGGGGATCGTATGCATCCTGGCCCATAATCAAACCTGCAACATTTTCAGTTACAGAACAATCTTCTATTCAACTGAGCCACAACAACCAGGGCTTAATATTTTTTACATAAGTGTTACTTTCAATTACAAGTAATTAAATGTATGCACAAGTGGACATGAGTTCTCCTTTGCAGAAAACTTTCTTTTTGTTTTGAAAATAATACAAGAATAAGCCCTTTAGTTAAAATAAGCAAATAAACCATTTTCTGGAAGAAAACTGAGGGAAAAAAAGTAAACTGCAAGAGAGCTTGTTAACCTAGATGCAGGTGCTTCAGGAGATGTTCAAGGTTCTGCTTAGTGATGTGGATGCCATTAAAAAAATTACTCTTAAATCTGAATTCAGACTGAATTGTCTCTGAAAATTGTTTGTTTCTTAGGATGTGTGTGTACATCAGAGGCATCACGCAATCCAGGTGGTGGCAGGATACTAGAAGGGACAGGAAGGAACTCTAAACACTCTTTCTAACTTAAAGCCTCACTTTATTCCACACTGAAATCTGGGAAGATAGTAGACAGATCAGAACACCAGAGCCTAGGGTCAAGCTTTCTCCCTGAAGAATCGCAATCTCTTCTGGTCCATCATCATGGATCGAGAAAAGAAGTGAAACTTAGATGGAAGATGAGAAGAACCATCTTCTCAAGACTAGAGGTCATGGGTCAAGACTGATTTACAGAGCTGTGCTCTGACACACAAATACTTAGCAGACTTGACTAAGTCACCTAACTTTGACAGCTATTACTATTTTTGTATTTCTTCTCCATAAAATAAGTCACATGGCCAAGTTCAATTATAGTTCTCTGTGAAAAATTAGTAAAACACTATTTTAAAATAATTATTTTTATTTATTTTAATTAATTGTATTTTTCTCATGGTGTTTAAAAATTGTATTTTACAGATTAAGCTATTACACTTGTCCTGATTTCTCCTCCTTAGCTGCCCTCCAGCCAGCACAACTCGCTCCCTCAGACAATCCCCACACCACTGTTCATGTCCATGGGTCATATATGTAGATTCTTTGGCTACTCCATTTCCTATATTGTACTTTACATACCCATGGCTATTCTGTAACTACCTATTTGCACTTCATAATACCCTCACCTCTTCATCCATTTCCCCACAGTTCCCTCCCATTTGGCAACCAAAAAATGCTCTGATTCTGTCCATGATTCTGTCTCTGTTCTTCTTGTTTGCTTAGTTTGTTTTCTAGATTCAATTGTTGATAGGTATGTATTTTTTACCATTTTATTGTTCATACTTTTGATCTTCTATTTCTTTAATAAGTCCCTTTAACATTTCATATAATAATGGTTTGGTGAGGATGAACTCCTCTAGTTTTTTTCCTGAATGGGAAGATCTTTATCTGTCTTTTGATTCTAAATGATATACTTGCTGGGTAGAGCAATCTTGGCTGTAGGTCCCTGCTTTTCATGACTTTGAATATTTCTTGCCAATCCCTTCTAGCCTGCAAAGTTTCTATTCAGAAATCAGCTGACAGTCTTATAGGAACTTCCCTGAAGGTACTAATTTCTTTTCTCTCACTGCTTTTAAGATTTTCTCTTTACCTTTAACCTTTGGCATATTAATTATGATGTATCTTGCAATGGGCCTCTTTACATCTATCTTGTTTGGGATTCTCTGTGCTTCCTGGACTTGCATGTCTATTTTCTTTATCAAAACAGGGAATTTTTCTTTCATTTTTTTTCCAAATAGATTTCCAATTTCTTGCTCTTTCTCCTCTCCTACTAGCACCCCTATGTGAACATTGGACCTCTTCAAGTTGTCCCAAATGGTGCTTACATTATCCTTATTTTTTTGGATTCTTTTTTCTTCCCATTGTCCTGATTGGTTGTGTTTTGCTTCCTTATGTTCCAAATCATTGATTTGATTCTCAGCTTCATTCACTCTACTCTTGTTTCCCTATAAATTGTTCTTTATTTCAATTACTGTTTACTTTATTTCTGATTGAATCTTTTTTATGCTGCTGAGGTCATCACTAAGTTCCTTGAGCATCCTTATAACCGGTGTTTTGAACTCTGCATCTGACAGATCGCTTATCTCCATTCCGTCTAGCTCTTTTTCTGGAGTTTTGATCTGTTCTTTCATTTGAGCCATGTCTCTGTCTCCTCATTTAGGCAGCTTCCCTGTGTTTGTTTCTTTGTAATAGGTAGAACTCCTATGATTCCCTCTGTTTGTATCATGACCTAATGTAGTAGGTGTCCTACAGGGTCCAGTGGCACAGCCTCCCCTATCACCCGAGCTGGGTACTTGAGGTTCACCCTTCGTGTAGGCTTAGTACACCCTCCTCTTGTAGTTGAGTCTTGGCTGCTGTTGGCAGATCAATGGGAGGGATTTACTCAGGCCAGTCAGCTGTAAGGACTGGAGATTACCACTTACCACCAATCTCCACCTTCCATGGAGGATCACTGGTGTAGGAGTAGAGTGATGGTGCTCCAGCGTTGTCTGTAGCTGTCCACTGGGTGTGCTAGCCCTGGAATTTCCGAGGTGGTGCAGGCCAAGGTCAGTCCCCACCTGTGTTTTGTCCGGGGCCACCCTTCCTGAGCTATAAAGCAATCTGAGGTGGTTGCTACTTGTGCTGGGCCTGGTGATTCCCAGGCAAAGCCAAGCTGTGAATCTGGGCTGGATGCTGCAAGTGCCATGCCTGGGGCTCACTGAGGCCAGGTGTAGTCTGTTTGAGAGAATTTAGGAAGTTGTGCATCATGAGCCAAGACCAGCCATTCATATGGAAAAGCAGGTTAGGTCAGCCCAAAAGCTGGCTGGAGCAGAGTCTCTGAGGATCTCCAAGGTGTGTCCAACAGTGTTAGCCAAGTTGATGGAGTCTCAGATATGGCCTTAGCTTGCTGGCTCTGTCGGGGGAGAGTTTAGAAAAGGGACAATAGCCTCTGCTGACCTTGATATCAGACACTTCAGTTCCTCTCTTTATGCCACTGGTGCCTTTCAAGTTGCTACCCTGGTGCTGGAGCTCAGAGGGAGTAAGTATGAGTAGGTGAGTCCATGTGTGGGTTCTTTAAGAGGAACTGCTTGGGACTCCAGCAGTTTCTTCCACTGACTCAATCCCTGCTGGGTTTGGCAAGCAGAAGTTGTGGGGACTTATCTTCCTGGTACCAGAACCCTGGGCTAGGGGGCCTAGTATGGGCCTGGGACTCCCCCAAAATTATTTTTAAATGCCACAGAACAGATTAAAGAAAGCTCAGAAGTAACATCTGTCTAACAGAACAGGAATTTTAATTAGGAAATATGTTCTTCAATTGATTAAAACATATTGTGTACTATTTTAGCTGTCTTATTTCAGCTACCTCCTAACTGCTCTTCCCTGCCCCCCTCAATGCCTCCAATGTTTGGGTGTTTAAAAAAGTGCTTAGCATTCTGTGAGAACAAAAGGATATACAGTATGTGCAAACTATGCTTTATAGGTAGATAGAGTTAAGACTACCAAAGTAATTAATGTATGAGTAGTTCAATGACTTTCAAAGCATATACTTCATAAGTGATGATGTATTTCAAAGAGGGAAAAACATTTTTTTTCCATTATATTGTAAGACTCTGAAATCCTGATTTAAATTAATATGCAGCCAAAGTTTTATACATGTTAGGAAAGTAAAGTTTATCCTCTGGTTCCTGGTTATGGTAAGCACATTTACCAATGCTATGTTTATTACTCTCACAGTGTCCTGAATACCCTAAGCCTCTGGTGAACTATGGGAGACTGTTCTGTGTGGTATGGGTGCAGACAGGACCCACGCCCACAGACAGGTTCTCTCGTGGGGAATCAGGCCTGCAATGTATCTAGGCCACTTTGAGACTTGCTTTTTGCTAAAACACCCTCACCCTGAATTGAGGCAGCAAATGCTTACTGTAACTTCCTAAAGTCTGTGCTAAATCTCCCCAGTATGGAGTATAACCTGTTCAACCACTTTCCCCACTGGTCTGAACATCCTTCTCTTTGAAGTAATTAGCGACATTCTTTCCTTTGTTTTCTGTAATAGGTAACCACCTAAAATGAACCTCTGCATAGTAAATGAGGACCATCATGTAATGTGCCCAGAAAAGCAATAAAAGGCTGTCAAGGCAAGGGTTGGGGCACTCTCCTCTTGAGAGAGTGGCCAAGGTGCTCTGAGGTGCTCTCCCCTTGAGAGAGTGGCCGTGCCGTCCCTTTTCCTCCACAGGACTAGGTAATCCATGTGAATTTGTTGTCTCATCCAAAATGTCATGGATCAGTGAACACCTAAAGCCTCTGGTGCACTGCTTCTACAGTCCTTCTTCCTTCGTACCTGATCCCAGAAGACTACTTTGCACTCTACAGGTTCATCTTGTATCTTCAACATGTCTGTCAATCCTATACTGACCTCTTACAAGACTTCCCCAAAGGATAGCAAGAACAATTCTAAATTTTCTTCCATAGGCTTTTAATTTCTAATTACTGTGAACCTTTCCACACCTGGCAGAGTATTTACCCATCAAGTTCAACTACTAAGACTGAAGCCATAGATGTAAATATCTTCATTTTCTGTCTTCTACATCTTATATCTGTTTTCTCCTCTAATTTATTTACTTTCCTCCTATCTTTATAAATGAACTTTGAGCCATTGCAAAGTTTAAGGTTGATATAAATAAATAAATAAATAAATAAATAAATAAATAAGGGAGCGGTGTCCTGAAAGTGGTAAAGAGAGAGAAAGAAAACTGAGATACTATAACTTAGTAATATCAAGTGAATTAAACTTGAACAAAGTGAATACTCTAGATCCTTTCTGAACTACTGAAGACTGTTATAAAAGAAAAATGTACACATTATAAATTTGATATTAATGTAGCTAACATACTACATTGAATATATGTAAATATATATAGTATTTAGAAGGGTACTTGAAAACCATTAACAGTGATTATCTCTGAGACGTATAGAAGAGAACAGCACTTTTTCTTTCTGTTTCATAATCATTGATACTGTATCACTCCTTACTCCCTACAATGGATATGTACTACTTTTATAAGGTAGGATTCTAACCCAGGTCTGGTGACTCCTAAGTAATTTGAACTAGTTATCTAAGAAATTAATATGTTTCTGAACAGTATCTTTACATCTATTCCCACCTACATTTCTATACACTGTGACAAACAAAATGGGGAAGGAGAAAAAGAGGGGAGGACAGAGAGAGGGAGATGAAGTCAGGGATGGAGAGGGATGAGGAAGGGGCAGAATTATAGATGGAGAAAAAGACTGTCTAGGTATCTGTCAGCTATTTAGCTCTGGCTTCTAAGAAAAAACTTTGTTAATGAATATGAAGGTATCAAGGGTATGAATGTTAAAATCTAGATAAATAGCTGGTGAAATGGGAAACAGGAATTCCAGAAAAGAAGTATCTTTGAAAAACAATTTGAAAACTGTTAGTCTTAAGTGATCTAATTACTCCTCAGGTGATCTGGTTACCCCTTAAGTCATCACATTCAGAAGAGCACCGGCTCAGATATCCAGAGCCTAAAGAGAAGGTATCTTGTTTCAAAAAACATAGCTACCAATAGTTTAATTAGATTAAGTATTTAGATAAAAGATTTAGAGTTCACAAATAAATATAAGCAGGGAAAATGGAGGCCCAGGTTTGCACACATGTATTAAGCATCTAATTTTGTTTAACTAATGAACAGACATACGATAATACTGTATGTTGAAGTATTCATTATTCCTAGAACTACCATGCTTGGTTTCAGTTTTTGGAATCTCATTTCAGAAACTCTGAAGAGTAAGCTATTAATTCCCACAAACATCAAATTTAATTCAAACAGTTAACAGAGCCAAATCCCTTCTTAGCCTGGCCTATTCAACAAACATCAGAGACCAATCAGGTGATAGAACAAACGCAGCCTACATTTGTTAGCAAGAATATGTTAAAAGCATGACAAGAATACCCTCAAGGCATGAGTTTAAAGAATATCTGGAGACAATTTCTCCTTTTTAACAAAAAGGGAAAAGAGGTAAGAGATACCTCTGTTCTTGCTGATCTTTTACCTCTCTAGACTGATAGTAAATATATTCTATACTATCTGTGACTATTTTTTTGTACATACATCATCAACTATGAGATCCTAACAGGCAAAAGTCATGTTGCTTTTATAGCTATTGCCAGTCCCATATGTTAATAGTGACTTAATAGCTGTAAAGCCAAAGATAATTTTTTTTTTAATTTCACAGAGAGAAGAAGGGAAGACAGAAACATCAATCATCTGACTCCCACATGAACCCCAACCAGGAATACAACCTGCAACACTTTGGTCTATAGGACAATGCTCCAACTAACTGAGCCACTTCAGCCAGGAGCAAAAATAGTTCATTTTTATCTTTGAGTCTTTTTATAAAAGTAATAAACATTATCAATCAGAATATACCCTTGGTTATATTTCAAGTGTTGTTTTTTCATCCTTTGCTTTACCCACTGCCTTCGTCAATAAGTTCTTAATGCTTGCTGACAGGAGTAGAAAAGACCCTGGACTGTGGAATAGAACATAAGTTTCATTCTGCCTCCACCATGACTAATTTTATGGTGTTGGGCAAGTTTCTTGGCCTCTGAGCCTCTGTAAAATGGGGATAACAAAACCTACTTCACACAATGGAATGTAAAAATCTCAATCTTTCTAGGCCTCAATTAAACTGATAAAGTTTAACTATATTTGAGTAATTTATGACAATTTTTATACTCACTAATGATGATTTGGATGGCCATAGTTGTTGGGAACTATGGTTTCAGGAGCTGTAACCCGCCCATGGCTAAGGCTGAGTGAGCGACCTTCGGACTGTAAGCCACTAAGGAGACAAAGCTTATCTCCCTGGCAGGAGTGCAGCTTCTGCTCCTTTTACTTCATCCATAACTGGCCCCCAATGCCTGGTGGGTTAGCCAATGATGGGTAAGAGTCCCCAAGGGGGGAACGACCTAAGCCAGGCACGATCACGTTGAGGCCCCAAAAAAGGACTTGAGGGGCTACAGCAAAAGCGGGTGATGGACCTTGCCCCTCGGCTATCCCAACATAGCCTGAGTCCTCATTGTGTTTGAGAGAAGTCTCCTAATCTCTTGGTTGCCTTGGTTACCCTGCCTGACTTAAGCCTGAAAAAATGCCTCAAGCCTGAAACAATGCTGGTGGTGGGTGCAGCCCTGTGCTGGAAAGGGTGGATTCCCCAGGTGATCAAGCCTGAGAAAGAATACATAAAATCCTGTGAAACCTGCTTTGCTAAGAATGCTCTCAATTAAATGATAAGGGTCCGAGCAGGAAATGACTTTTGTTCCCCAAAGTTTTGTAGCCCGTTAGCTAACAGACCCTGACTAAGAATAAGCCCTGGTAGTTCTTTGTATGCTATCTATTGTTTGATCCTTACTGCCTGACAATGATTAATGAACTTTACCTGTACTTCTGTGCAAATGAAACCCAATAAAAGCCTGTCATGGAAAGGGCACGGAGCACTCTCCTCTTGAGAGAGAGGCGAGGCCCTCCCTTTTCCTCCACGGGACTCGGTAGTCCGTGTGAATTTGTCTCGTACCTCATCCATAACGCCGTGGGCACTGCGGGCTGGTGCATGTGTCACACAGTCAATTTTTTTTTTATGTACCAGTAGGGGAGAGTAAAGATTCAATGCTACTATCAAAAAGGAAGGAACCAATAAAGGTAGCTAGAAATGTCTAAGCAAAAGATACAAAGAAGTAAAAACAAGGACCATGGAGATAAATATCCTTTTCTTAATTTGTAACCAATGTAATACTTTTTAAGAAATGTTTACAGTTTATAAATGAAAACAGAGCTGTCAACTCACCAAATCTCATTTGCCCAGATACCTGAAATATACGGCTTTCATTCTCACAATGATCTATCTACAAAGCTGAGAAATTGAGGGATTGAGCAATATAACAAACTTAAAAGTTACAGTGCAAAATAGTCAATCTGGGAATAAAATATTAATCACCAATAAAAGAAAACATACATATAATCCCAAAATTTATGTTGTCATGGTAGACATTCCAAAATTATACCCAGTACTACTGATCACATCGTTAAAATATAGTGAAGAAAAAATTAGGGCCACTTAAAATGATTAGGATTACTTATTAGCCTTCAGATAAATAACCAAAATTAGTAGAAACTAATTCTTCTGACTTTTAATTCTAAAGTTCTCAATGCTTTGAAAAATCAAACAGGTTTTCACTGTTTTATTTTTTTGTTCATAACTACTGCCTCTCAACAAATTTTGTATCAAATGAATGCCTACTAATAGTTGAGTACTTAAAACTGCCCATCAAATGCCTTGTTTCTACCCTACTATCTTGCCTAACAACTCCCATTACGTCTCCATTTATATGCTATCCTATTCCATTATCCTGTTTTCTCACAATGTCATAGTTAAATATTGTCCAATGTTTCTGAATGCCCACCTCACTCAACCACCCCCCCCACAGACACCCCTAAAGTAAGACACACAGGTGATTTTTTAATGATGAGGATAAGTAAGGAAGTTGAATCATTTAATCACACAACATAAACTATGGATAATGTCAGCAATAAAGTGGTATGAGGACATAACTAGTACCTCTTTGGAATGTGTAATAATTATACCAAATTATTTTACCAAATCTTTAACTGTTCTAAAGCAGTTTTTGCTTAAAACTCTACAAAACACGAGAAGCCAAACCATAGGAGTCTTTTAATTCAATCATTAAAATCTTTCCTTATTATTCTAGTGTTATTTGGGACAGGGGAGGGCATGAAATGGGTAAGTAATCAAAGTTAAGATATACTAATTGGGGAAAGAAGTCTGTTCATGAAATAAATATGAATAATTATGAGCAAAGAGGTTTCTTTGCAACATCTTTGCCCCAACTATCATTTATTTCTTCTGCTCTGAATTATAGCAAAATCATGTCAAAACCAAAAGTATTACTACATAAAAGTAAAGCTGCTTGGGTAGAAGGCAAATAAAACTTTTTTAGAAGATTAAAAGTTTTTTCATGGGGGTAGACTACAACTTTTTAAAATAATATAGATTTATAGAATTCAATCAATTTTATAATACATGTCTAAGGAACTGCCTACATTTGGGTTAAAACATCAAAGTTTGAAAACACATCCCATCAAAGTGCAAATTAAAACCACAATG
Organism: Anoura caudifer; assembly: GCA_004027475.1. NCBI lineage: Eukaryota > Metazoa > Chordata > Mammalia > Chiroptera > Phyllostomidae > Anoura > Anoura caudifer. The sequence continues at coordinate 25,037 of PVKU01005890.1, read as the reverse complement.
AGACATCACCTCACACCTGTCAGAATGGCTATCCCCAGTAAGTCTAAACAACAAGTGTTGGTGAGGATGTGGAGAAAAGGGAACCCTCATGCACTGCTGGTGGGAATGCAGACTGGTACAACCACTGTGGAAAGCAGTATGGAGATTCCTCTAAAAACTGAAAATGGAACTTCCTTATGACCCAGTGATTCTATTTCTGTGAACATATATGAAGAAACCTGGATAACTAATTTGAAAGAATACATGCACCCCTATGTTCACTGCAGTGTTATTTACATTAGCCAAGTTATGGAAGCAACCAAGAATCTATCAGTAAATGCACGTATAAAAAATGGTGTGGCACATTTACACAATGGGATATTATTCAGCCAGAAAAAAGAATGAATTCTTACCATTTGTGATAGAATGGATAGACCTAGAGGGTATTATGCTCAATAAAATAAGTCAGAGAAAAGCAAATGCTGTATGATTTCACTTACATGGGGAATATAAACAGCAAAATAAATGAACAAAATTGAAACGGACACAGATACAGAGGAAAAACTGGTAACTGCCAGAGGGGAGGTGGGTTGGGAGGCTGGATAAAGGAGGTAAAGGGATTAGGAAGCATAAACAGGGCCCTGGTTGGATGGGTCAGTTGGTGGGAGCATTATCCCATACATCAAAAGTTTGCAGGTAGGACCCTGGGTTGGGGCACATAAGGGAGGCAATCAATTAATGTTTCTCTCTCTCTCTTTCTCCCCCCCCTTCCTCTTTCTCTGAAATAAAACAAACAACAACAACAACAAAAACATGTCCTTGGATACGGATTAAAAAAAAGCAGCACATATTGAAGGTGGTGAACACACAATACAATATACTAGATGATCTAGTATAGAACTGTACACATGAAACCTATGTAATTTTATTAACAAATGTGACCCCAACAAATTCATTATAAAACTGGGGGAGCACAAATTGGTACTTACAAAATAGTCATGGAGATGTTTAAGTGAAGCATAGGGAATACAGTCAATAACTGGAAATATCCAAGGGAACACTTTCTGAAATATATGACTGCCAAACCACTATGCTCAATATTTGAAATCAATGCAAAATAAAAACAAAGAAAAAAACACATCTCATCTGAAGATACTAAAAAAGCTAGCTAATTAGCAAAGACTCCATTCATAATAAGTAATAACAGCTAAATCCATTTAAATATCTTCCCATATATTCTGTCAGGTTATGCATAAAAAAACCACACCCATTCCTGCAGTAACCCTAAGAATAGTGTATTACAGGCAACATACATATAATCAAATAACAAATCATGACCAAGTTTCCACTACCTAGGGGAAGCCAGTTAATGATATAGCATAACAATGACTCAAGTTTAGAAAAAAGCCTTGAAGAGTATCTTTAATTCAACAGAGAGATGATTATAGTAGAATCTGCCTCAAAGAAGATTCAAATCCAAAGAGAATTAGTATACTAATTCAAAGCAGAATTAAATAAGCCCTATCGTGCTATACACTAGTGAGAGATGGTCTAAAAAAGAGCAGCATCTTAACAGATATGGTACATAGAAAAAATAAAAATGATAATTTCTGGCTTAAGTACCTGGGACTGCACTAGTATCACTAACCATGACACAGAATAATTGGAGCTACACAACAGCTAGAAATTATGGCTAGAGCTCTAGACAGTGGAGAAGGTACAAAATTTGAAACTCAGCAGCATAAACTAGGTATTTTAACACTAAGTGGGCAATTTGATAATGTAGAAAAACAGAAAAGCTTAATGAAATCAAGAACAAAATATTAATAGAAATAAATATACAAATGGAAAGAAGTATCAAAGTGAGGCAAAAAGACTTAGAAAAATTAGTCAGAGAGGTAGGAAGAAAATGAGGGCAATATATTATAGTAAAAGCTAAACAGGAAAGCATTTCAAGAAAGAAGGTAATCGACCTAATAAGCAAATTTAGCAAGGTAATGGGATACAAAGTCAATATACAGAAATTGGTGGCATTTTTGTACAGCAAAAATGAATTATCAGAAAGAGAAACCAGAAAAATATCCCATCTACTATAGCAACAAGAAAAATAAAGTACCTAGGAATGAATTTAATTAAGGTGGCAAAAGAACTGTACTCAGAAAAATACAGAACACTGAAGAAAGAAATTGAAAAGACTGCAAATAAATGTAAGCATATACCCGTTCATGGACTGGAAAAATTAACATTATTAAAATGTCCACACTACCTAAAGCAATCTATAGATTGAAATCAATATGTATTAAAATACCAATGGCAACTTCTGGTCAAGATGGTGGCATAGGTAAACTTAGCTCACCTCCTCACATAACCATGTCAGAATTACAACTGCACTATAGAACAACCATGACACAGGACTGTCAGAAATCAAGTTGAATGAAAGTTTGACAACTACAGAATTAAGACACCACATCTGCCCTGGCTGGTGTGGCTCAGTGGCTTGAGCACCAGGCTGTGAAGCAAAGGGTTGCCAGTTTGATTCCCAGTCAGTTCACATGCCTAGATTGCCAGGTCCCCATTAGGGGGAGTGCGAGAGGCAACCACACACTGATGTTTCTCTCCTTCTCTTCCTCCCTTCCCTTCTCTCTACAAATAAAATATTAAAAAAATAAAGATACCACAGCCTTGCTAGTAGGAGGGGAGACAAGGAATGAGGTGGCCCACTTGCAAATGAGGTAGGTAAAAGTTCAGGAGAGATACCTCGGGAGCAGGGAGTCCCAGCCCCACACTAGACCCCAAGCCCAGGGATCCAGTGCCAGGAAGTTAAATCCACATAACTTCAGGCTGCAAAAACCAGCAGGGATTAAGTTGGTGGAAGAAACTGTGAGGGTGCCAAGCAACTCATCTTAAAGAACCCATACACAGGATCACTCAGACTCACTCCACCCAAGCTCCAGCACCTGAGTAGCAGCTTGAAAGGCATCAGGGACATATAGGGAGGAACTGAAGTGTCTGGCATCAAGGCAAGAGTTGGGAGACAGCTTCCTCTCAGACACAAAGGTGAGCAGAGGCCATAGTCCCTTTTCTAAACCCTTCCCACAGAGACACACAGAGACAGTAAGTGGGAACCATAACTGAGATCTCCCTGGATAACACTGCCTGCCCTGGAGATCCCCAGAGACTCTGTCCCACCCAACTTATGGGCTGACCCAACCTATTTTTCCTTGTGAATGGCTGGCCTTGGTTCATGCTTCACAACTTCCTAAATCCTCACAAACAAGCAATAGTTGGCCTCAGTGGGCTGCCAACCCACAGACCTCTTGCTAAGAAGCCCCAGTCCACACACCAGAAGCAGCCAGCCCAGATTCACTTTGGCTTTGCCAGGGAATCTCCAAGCCTAGCACAAGTACCAGCCACCTCAGATTGCTTTATAGCTCAGGAAGATGGCCTGGGACAAAACACAGGGAGGGGATGACCTTGGCCTGCACCACCTGAGAAACCCCAGAGCCTGTACACTCAGTGAACAGCTACAGACCATGTCAGAGCACCACCACCCTGCCCCTGCACAATGGATCCTCCATGGAGGGTGGAGATTGGTGGTAAGTGGTCACAGCCAGTCACAGCACCCAACTGGCCTCCCATCGACCTGCCAATAGCAATCAAGGCTCAACTACAAGAGGACAGTGTACTCAGCCCACATGAAGGGCTCACCTCAAGTACCCAGCTTGGGTGATAGGAGAGGCTATGCCACTGGACCCTACAGGACATCTACTACATTAGGCCACACTACCAAGACAATGTCAAAGCAGTTCTACCTAATATATAGAAATAAACACAGGGAAGCTGCCAAAAAGAGGAGACAAACAAGCATGCCCAAATGAACAAACAGATCATAACTCCAAAAAAAGAACTAAAACCAAAAACCAGGACAAACAATCTATCAGACACAGAGTTCAAACACTGCTTACATGGATGCTCAAAGAACTTGGTGATGACCTCAACAGCATAAAAAATATCAAGTCAGAAATGAAGGATTCACAAATTGAAATAAAGAACAATTTACAGGGAAACAACAGTAGAGTGGATGAAGCAGAGAATCAAATCAATGATTTGGAACATAAGGAAGCAAAAAAAAACAAGCAATTAGAACACAAGAAGAAAAAAGAATCCAAGAAAATGAGGATAGTATAAACAGCATCTGGAATGTTCAAGCATTCCAACATTCACATCATACAATTGCCATAAAGAGAACAGAAGGAGCAAGAAATTGGAAATCTATTCACAAAAAAAAAACAGAAAGACAATTTGGTGAAACAGACATGCAATAAATAAAATATTTTTTAAAGATTTTATTTATTTATTTTTAGAGAGGGGGAATAGAGAGGAGGAGAAACATGAATGTGTGGTTGCCTCTCGCATGTCCCCTACTGGGGATCTGGCCCACAACCCAGGCATGTGCCTGACTGGGAATCAAACTGGCAATTCTTTAGTTGCCAGGCCAGCACTCAATCCACTGAACCACACCCATGAGAGCAATAAATAAAATTCTTAGAAATAAAAATAAATCAACAAACCAAAAGTGCTGGTGAGGATGTGGAGAAAACAGAACCATAGTGCACTGATGGTAGGAACGCAGACTGGTGCAGCCATTGTGGAAAACAGTATGGAATTTCCTCAAAAAATTAAAAATGGAACTGCCTTTTGACCCAGCAATTTCACTGTTTGGAATATACCCTAAGAATCCTGACACACCAATTCAAAAGAACTTATGCACTCTTCTATTCACGGCAGCACTATATACAACAGCTAAATTCTGGAAACAGCCCAAACACCCATCAGTAGATGAATGGATTAGAAAAAACTTTGGTATATTTACACAATGGAATACTATGCAGCAGAAAAGAGCAATTCCTACTCTTTGCAACAGCATGGATGGAACTGGAGACTATATGCTAAGTGAAATAAACCAGTCAGTAAAAGACAAATACCATATGATTTCACTTATAAGAGGAAACTAATGAATAAAATAAACTAATGAGTAAACTACAACCAGAGACATGGAAAAATGGAACAGACTGACAGCACCTAGAGTGGAGAGAGGAGGAGAATGGTAGAAAGAAGTAGAAAGGACCATAGAACATGTATGAATGACCCATGGCCATAGATAACAGTGTGAGGACTGACTGTGGGAGTGGGAGTGGACTGGACTGAATGCAAAGGAGGAAAAATTGGGAAAACTGTAATAGAATAACAATAAAAAAAGAAAGAAGGTAATATTAAGAAAGAGAAAATATTGAAATTTTTGAGGTGGTCAAGTAGTTAAATACCTTTGTGTCAAATAGTCTTGATCTCATTTAAATAAGTAGGCAAAGCCATTAGCTGAGATGTGGAAGCTGCAGAGTTTGGGTAATAATAACAGACAATAAAGAAGGGTAAGAACCACCACTCAGGGAGAGAGAATAAGATATTAACTAGATTTTTTTGATTAGGGACACTAGGAAGAACAGATAACTCTGTATTTGGTATTAGAAGCAGTCAGCTGAGTATGCTTGTGTTTTTCCTTTTACCCCAAGGATTAAAAGCCCAGGATAAGGAGTGGAAGAATTAAACACACACACACACACACACACACACACACACCCATGCCTCCAAATATCTACAATATGCCAGGCATGATGCTATCTATGCATTTGACAAGGCCCCTCAGTAAGTCTTCAAACTGTATAACTGCCTTTTCCCTTTTCCTCTGCTTCTCCTGAACAACTCAGCGCTAAAGCCATTAAATGAGGCAGATCCATGGGGGCCAAAAGCAGGGTGTCAGAGTCTGACACATGGGGGCAACCTAGGTGTGGGGTATCAGATCAACTGGGGTATAGAGGGGGCACTTTATGAGGTAAGTAAGGGAAGTCAGAGCTTGAGCTGGCTTAGGAGGGTGACCACATGTGGACCAACCCAGTACAGGGTGTTGAATCCCAAGCAGGACAAGGAGGACATCCACTTAGAGGATATTTTGGTGTGGGGTGGCAGAATCCAAGAAAGATGAAGAAGGTTTATAATAAAGAGTGTCAATGGGATAAAGAAGCTATCCACACACAGGATGGGATGGTAACTGAGACTGGAGACTGGTTACATATGTGGGGAATGATGTTGCAAAAGCCTGAAAATGTTCCTCTGTGTTTACTAGAAATCTGTATTTATAAAGCCACTAAAGAAATGGGAGATAAAGGGACTTCCAGCCAATATGGAGGTGTAAGTAGGTAGATAAACTTTGCCTCCTCATACAACCAAAAGAAAGACAACAACAAATTTCAAAACAAAAAAACTAGAACTGCCAGAAAATCTAACTATATGGAAGTCCGACAATCAAGGCGTTAAAGAAGAAATGTTCATCCAGACAGGCAGAGGGGCGGAGATGGGCAGATGGGGTGGAGAGGACATGCAGCAAGGCAGGGCTGGAGGACCAGGCAGGCTGGTGGTCTCACATAAGCGAGTGGATAAACCAGAGGAACAACTGGGGAGTGAGACAGACTGACAATCCAGGGGTCCAGCGCAGGAAAAGAAAGCCTCAAAACCTTTGGCCATAAAAATCTGTGTGGGTTGCTGCAGCGAGATAAACTCCCAGCCTCACAGGAGACTTTGTATGAGAGACCCACAGGGACCTAAAACAAATACAAACCATCCCTGCCATCTCTGGAAATCAGCACCAGAAAGGTCCAATTTGCTTGTGGGAAGGAGGTAAGTGACTGATCCAGCAGAGAGCAGAGCAAGTGCCATTGTTCCCACTCAGACCCCTTCCTCACATACAGTGTCACAACACAGTGACATGGGTTACCCCGCCCTGGTGAACACCTAAGGCTCCACCCCTCACTACATAACAGGTACGCCAAAACAAAAACAAAAAAAGGCCCAAACGAAAGAACAGATCAAAGCTCCAGAAAAAATACAACTAAGCAATGAAGAGATAGCCAACCTATCAGATGCACAGTTCAAAACACTGGTAATCAAGATGCTCACAGAACTGGTTGAATTTGGTCACAAATTAGATGAAAAAATGAAGGCTACGCTAAGTGAAATAAAGGAAAATGTACAGGGAACCAATAGTGATAGGAAGGAAACTGGGAATCCAATCAATGGTGTGGACCAGAAGGAAGAAAAAAACATCCAACCAGGAAAGAATGAAGAAACAAGAATTCAAAACAATGAGGAGAGGCTTAGGAACCTCCAGGACATCTTTAAATGTTCCAACATCCAAATTATAGGGATTCCAGAAGGAGAAGAGGAAGAGCAACAAGTGGAAAACTTATTTGAACAAATAATAAAGGAGAACTTCCCCAATCTGGCAAAGGAAATAGACTTCCAGGAAGTCCAGGAAGCTCAGAGAGTACCAAAGAAGTTGGACCCAAGGAGGGACACACGAAGGCACATCATAATTACATTAGCCAAGATTAAAATGAAGGAGAGAATCCTAGAAGCAGCAAGAAAGAAGGAGACAGTTACCTACAAAGGAGTTCCCATCAGACTGTCAGCTGATTTCTCAAAAGAGACCTTATAGGCAAGAAGGGGCTGGAAAGAAGTATACAAAGTCATGAAAGGCAAGGACCTATATCCAAGACTGCTCTATCCAGCAAATCTTTCATTTAGAATGGAAGGGCAGATAAAGTGCTTCCCAGATAAGGTCAAGTTAAAGGAGTTCATCATCACCAAGTCCTTATTATATGAAATGTTATAGGAATTTATCTAAGAAAAAGAAAATAAAAAATATGAACAGTAAAATTACAGAAAACTCACAATCATTAACAACCACACCTAAAACAAAAGCAAACTAAGCAAACAGCTAGAACAGGAGCAGAAATACAGAAATGGAGATCACATGGAAGGTTATCAACAGGGGAGTGGGAGGGGGAGAGAAGGGGAAAAGGTACAGAGTATAAGTGGCATAGATAGTAGGTAGAAAATAGAAAGGGGAAGAGTAAGAATAGTATAGGAAATGTAGAAGCCAAAGAACTTATATGTACAACCCATGGACATGAACTAAAGGGGGTAGTGTGGGTGGGAGGGGGTGTGCAGGGTAGAGGCGAGTAAAGGAGGGAAAATGGGACAACTATAATAGCATAATCAATAAAATATATTAAAAAATAATAAAAAGATAAAACACATTTTTCATTTTCAGCAATAACTTTATTGATTCGGATACTTTGAGTATGTCAGCTATATCCCATGTGGTATAACCCTGATTATTCTCAATTAATGCTTATATTTGATCACTATCAACTTCAACTGCTCTATCCAACTGTGGAGCATTGTCCAGCAAGAAATCTCTAGCACAAAACTTCACAAATCACTTTTGACACATTCGATCGGTCACAGCATCTTCTCTATACAGTGCAAAAAAATTTGTGTTTCAATTGCATTTTTACCTTTCTAGAAATAATAAAGCATAATATGACAAAAATGTTAAGTATTTTCTTCCATCTTCAATATTAAAATGGCTACACAAAAATTCACCTTTTGGTAAATTTTTTAAAAATGCACACTGATATGACAGCTGTCACAATACAATCCAACAAAATTGTTTTGAATTAAAGATAAGTAAGTGATACTAGTCATCTTACAGAAAAAACAAATGAAGTTTTTGGCCAACCCAATAAAATCATTAAATCACTTGGCATAAAAGGACTGAAGACCTGCTTTACTCTGAGGAGGACAACCTAGGATCATGACTTTGTTGTATTTGATGGTGCACAGGTCCCACCCTCACACTGGTCCAACCTAGACAGCTGCTGACTCAAAGTAAGTCAATCAGATTCTTTCTCTATTCTAAATGTCAGATAAACAGAAGAAACAGAGATGACTAATAGAGGGGAATAAAATTAACATTAACAACAGAATCCTAGAAAGAAGTTTCTAGAAATTCTGCTGCTGAAGGGCCCAACACAGCCCTCGTTTGCCTTTCTTTCCCAGGTCTTGGCTGTCTGCTGTTGGCACAGTTTTCATATAGTGAAAAGGAGAAGCAGAATACACTGGTCTTTTTTTCTAAGCCCAGCTTTAATGAGAACATTGCTGTTAATACAACTCAGCACTACTTTGCATAATTTACGAAGTTTGCTTATTTTCTAACTTGCTGGTACATTGCAGTACGTTCTCAGTAGATTTATTAATAAAGGCACTGCCCAGTTAATAACCTTTTACAAGAAGTCATCCTGGCAAAGATAACTTCTTTTCTAGTTAGTCTAAACTTCATCATAAACTGTGAAGACTCTGCTAGTGAGATAAAAAGATCATTAGTTTCTTTTATTAATCATATGAAATAATTCAAATATGCCTTACTTTATCAATCATTCAGAGGGTCAAAACTTATCCAGTGTAAGTACTAAAGTTCTATTTAACAAACCTATAATATTAATTTCCAGGTGCTACAGCTTTTACAGCCAAACGGGTAACATTTAACATTACTTGATTAATAATTATATTGGTTTCTCAATAAATGTTATTTCAACAATTTCAGAGTGGAAATTATTTTTTAAATAGCCAAAATAAATCATTAAATTACTTAAAATAGTTTTTTAGCCCTGGCTGGTGTGACTCAGTGGATTGAGTGTTGGCCTGCAAACCAAAGGGTTGCCAATTTGATTCCCAGTCAGGGCACATGCCTGGGTTGTAGGCCAGGTCCCCAGTATGGGTTGTGCGAGAGGCCACCAGACATTGACGTTTCTGTCCCTCTTTTTCTCCCTCCTTTCCCCTCTCTCTAAAAAATTAAATAAATAAAATCTTTGAAAAATATTTTTAAAATACTGTATCATGTAAATTACTTAAAAATACCTTTTAAAGAGGTTTATTGCTTAAAATGAACAGCTTAGTTTAAAAAAATTAAGGATTCACTTAATGAGCTTTCAAATATTAGAAATGGAATGAAAGACCAAATACAAACTAATTTGTCTTCATTTTACCACTAAAAGTGCTATTCATAATTTATATATCAAACTTTAAAAATGAAAAAACCCTCCAAAAAAACATGAACTTCCTGTTCCAACCTTGTCAAAAAAAAAAGTATTCATTGAAAACAGAGGCCATAATTCTCTTAACTAAACACGCATTTACAGAATTAACTTAAATAATAATGACCAAAACCAAGCCAGCAATTTTTGATACGTTCAAAAAATCAAAGCAGATCTGAGCATTTCTCTAAACATCCTTCTATATTTAGGAATAGAAGCAATTAAAAAAAATGAAATCTAGTCCTATGACTAACTTAGGACATTATTTTGTTTACAAAGAGAAATTAAATCAGAAACTCTGTATCCACTTTAAAATAATTTTTTATTGTCTTTCAAAACTAGGGGAACTAAGTGGTAGTAAGGGCACAGAACTAAATTCCTGGATTTAAATTCCAGCCTCACGCTTACTAACTCTATGACCTCATTCAAAATACTTTGACCTCTCTGGGATTTCTCATTTATTGTAGTAGAGAGAGATTTTGTAAGAAATTCCTCATTTTTCAGGAATCTCTCTCCCCATTCTTCTATTTGGGAAACCATGTAATAATAATATCTGCAACAGGAGTTTTATTTGAGAAATAATATGTATAAAATGTATGGGTAACTTGAAAGTAAAAAAGTATTGGTATTGGGTAATATTCACTGAAAAAACAAACAACATTTACACCACCCAAGATGGCAATGACAGGTTGTCTATCTCTAAAATAACCACCTAAACAATACAGCATGGATTGACTGGGATCCCAACATGGATGGAAGGCCCCACTTGGTACTGAGAGGTATTAGGATTGCTGGTTTCTCCTCCCTTGCCAATAGGGGCAGTTAATGTTGTGGATCATGGTTAACAATAGTAAATAGTTTGTATTTATTACTTATCAAGTGTCAGAAACACTTTTTACCTATTAACTCATTTAATCCACACAACTCTATGAAGTAAATATTATTGCTATTCCTATTTTATAGTTAAAATACTCAAATTGTACAAAGTTAAACCTAAGTAGTAGAGTATAGGAATACAAATCCAGATGATCTGGCTCTACAGCTGAGCCCTTACCAGTAATTTCATTTATATCACACAAAAAAACCACCCTATGTTTTCTTGCCTTGGCTCTGATCACTAAGAGGAAAGGTAGCATTTAACCTCTAATTATTACCAGATACTTCTGCCTCCACTGATACCCCATAGCTACCTTGCCAGGAGGGAAGCTACCAAGTTGTGTTAAGAAAGCAAGTAATAATATACAAAAACTCATCATGAAGTCCAACTTAGTCCTAAAAATATGAAAACCAGTTAATATTATTAGTAATCATAAGGTAACTATAGGATTAAATGTGCTAGTGAGCTAACAAGGTGTGACAGACTCAGTAAATGTCATTTCAATGAATTATCTAATACTTCCTTTTCCTTCATATTGCAGCACAAGACAAGGAAGGAATGTCTATGCCTTATTAGCATTCTTCTAGTATTTATCATAGGATATACTCTGGTTTGTTATTCTAAAACATAATCCTGACTAAACCATGTGTATGTAATATGACTTAAGACTACAGCACCTTTCTTGTTTACATAATTCTACCATTTACTATAAATAGCATAAAAAGCTGTACTATATTTTTAGAGCAATTTAAATGCCAAGCATAGTAACTGATCTTGGTTATTTAAGTATCTTTTTTTTTTTTTTTTTTGGCTCCAGGGTTGGTTTTATTTTTTTTTTAATTTTTTCATTATATTGATTATGCTATTACAATTGTCCCATTTCTCCCCCATCATTCCTCTCCACCCTGCACACCCCCTCCCACCCACATTCCCTTTAGTTCATGTCTATGTTTCATAAGTTCTTTAGCTTCTAATTTTCCCACACTATTCTTGCCCTCTCCCTGTCTATTTTCTACCCACTGTCTATGCTACTTATTCTCTGTACCTTTTCCCCTTCTCTTCCCCTCCCACTCCCTTGTTGCTAACCCTCATGTGATCTCCATTTCTGTGTTTCTGCTCCTGGTCTAGCTGTTTGCTTACTTTGCTTTTGTTTCAGGTGTGGTTGTTAATATCTGTGAGTTTGCTGTCTTACTATGTCTTACTACTTGTTTTACTATCATATTTTTTATCTTCTTTTTCTTAGATAAGTCCCTTTAACATTTCATATAATAAGGGCTTGGTGATGATGAACTCCTTTAACTTGACCTTATCTGGGAAGCACTTTATCTGCCCTTCCATCCTAAATGACAGCTTTGCTGGACAGAGCAAGTGGATGTAGGTCCTTGACTTTCATGACCTGGAATACTTCTTTCCAGCCCCTTCTTGCCTGGAAGATCTCTTTTGAGAAATCAGCTGACAGTCTGATGGGAACTCCTTTGTAGGTAACTGTCTCCTTTCTTGCTGCTTCTAGGATTCTCTCCTTCATTTTAATCTTGGCTAATGTAATTATGATGTGCCTTGCTGTGTTCCTCCTTGGGTCCACCTTCTTTGGGACTCTCTGAGCTTCCTGGACTTCCTGGAAGTCTATTTCCTTTGCCAGATTGGGGAAGTTCTCCCTTATTATTTGTTCAAATAAGTTTTCCACTTGTTGCTCTTCCTCTTCTCCTTCTGGTACCCCTATAATTTAGATGTTGGGACATTTAAAGATGTCCTGGAGGTTCATAAGCCTCTCCTCATTTTTTTGAATTCTTGTTTCTTCCTTCTTTTCTGTTTGGTTATTTTTTTCTCCCTTCTGGTCCACTCCATTGATCTGAGTCCCAATTTTCCTCCCATCACTATTGGTTCCCTGTGCATTTTTCTTCACTTCACTTATTGTAGCCTTCATTTGTTCATCTAATTTGTGACCAAAATCAACCAATTCTGTGAGAGCTTCCTAATCACCAGAGCTTTGAACTGTGCTTCTATAGGTTGGCTACCAGTGCTTTGAGCTGTGCATCTGATAGGTTGGCTATCTCTTGGTCGCTTAGATGAATCAGCACTGGGGCTTTGATTTGTTCTCCCATTTAAGCCATTTTTGGTTTTGGGGTTTTTTTGTGTGGGTTTTTTTTTTTTTTTTTGGTCTGGTCACAGCTGTTACGTAGTAAGGGGTGGAGCCTTAGGTGTTCACCAGGGCAGGGCAACCCAGTCGCTGGCTTGTGATGCTGGATGTGGGGGTGGAGTCCGAGAGGGAATAATGGCACTTGCTCAGAGCTCTCTCAGATTCCAGTCCCTTCTGCTGCTTTCCCCAAGCAAATTGGGCCCTTCTGCTGATTTCTGTGTGGGTGGGCTTGTGTACATTCTAGGACCCTGTGGGTCTCTCTAACAAACTCTCCTGTGAGGCTGGGATTCTCTCCAGGCACCTCAACCCCCACAAGTGTTTTCAATCAGTGTTTTTAGGTTTTATTTCCTGGCACTGGGGCCCTGCATTGCGCAGTCTGTCTTACCGCCCATTTCGCCTGGTATCTGTGTGCGAACATGTGACTGCGGTCAGCCACCTTATGGGCCTCGCTTGGTCTGCTCGTTGCCTCCCCATGCTCGGTAACTGCTGCCTGTGCACCTGGGGTGTGCCAACCGCCACCTGTGTGCCTGGGACCACTAGCCTCTGCTTTTTCCTGCCGTGACCCCTTTCTCCCAGCTGCCAACTCAGCCCCTCTTACCAGTCTGGGTGAATCATTGTTGGACTTCCATACAATTCAATTTCCTATCTGTTCTGGTTGGGTTTTTTTGATTCTGTATTTTTGTTGTCCTTAATCTTGGTTGTGAGAAGAGGCACAGTGTGTCCACCTACGCCTCCCTCTTGGGTGGAAGTCTATTTAAGTATCTTTATATTTCAGAAAATACCTAACAGATTATTGATGTTCAATTATGTGAAATAAAAAATGAGACAATAAAACATCTAAATTATTCAAAATTGAATACATTGTTTAATTTCCTTTTACTTATCTGCATAGGGTAAAATTAAAATGGAAAATAAGATAAATTGCTCCTGGGTATTTAGTTCAGATTCCCCAGAATTAGAATCTAAGGGACCTGGACCATTCCCATCACTGGTCAAGAAAAGGTTTGCTATAATTACAAGAATCCAGATGGCAACAAAATTTTGGCTACTAAGAAATGACTACAGGTATGCCTACAGAAGTAATACCTGTAATCTTCAGGATAAGATCAGGAAAAGCTGTGCAGAGAAGGAAATAAACTATTCAGGGTATTTGTTAAATTCATAATGAACCATTTATCTACATAATAAGACTGCACTATAGTACAAACCTTTGTCAAGTGCTTTGTAAAAAATCTACAATCTTACACTATACAGACCAGTATTAACTTCTTGTACTAATGAGATAAGTGAGGCTTTATGAGATGTCAGAAGATTTCTACATCTAGTATTTGGGGACAGAAACACAAATTTTGATTTATAACTCTATGCCCTTTGCACTGGACCACATCTGTTTATATAACTTGGCCAGCGTTTTCCTAAGTATCTTCCACAGATACTCAAGGAAAAAAAATTAAGTCAAATAAATTAAGAAATGATATCTTCTTTTTCCCTTAGGCAGCCCATAACACTGCACATTATTCACACTATGAAATCTTGTAATCATAAAACTTGTTTACCTTTGTCTAACTTGGTATTTCCCAAACTTATTTGACCAAAATATCTCTCTACTCTTCAAACACCTAGTAACATTGTGCAGAACACATTTTAGGAAATACTACTTATATAGATGTGGATGTGAACAAAAACCATCTCCACCTTTGTGTCCTTTCATGCTGCGTGACCTTTGACCAACCTCACTGTCCTTAGTAATCACATCAAAGATTTCCACTTAATGATTATCTGTGTTCCTTAAAATATAACCATAAATACATTTGTTAGTAATGGCCAGGATGACAACCAAGTATCAAACTGGTGCTAGTATGAACTACCAGGAGGTATGGCAAGATGACCCAGAGTTATGGTCCCTGGGGCTACTGCACTGTTGTCCCTTTGTCTTTTCAATCATTAGTACCTGAGTGATATTATTATTAAAAACAGTGCAGTGAGAGGAGTCTTGGAGAATAATTTATGTAAAACTGCTGCTCCAGCCCTATCATTCCATAAGTAAATTGTAAATTACCCTATAATAAACTCTACTATATTCTGTGGAGTTGCCTGCTTTGTCTTTTCATCTGAAGATAACTTCTTGTAATGGTGGCCATTACACCTTTGCCCTACCATTGGACAGTTACTACAGACTAATGTAGTATGTTTGGTACTTAATGTAATAGATATTCAGCAAACAGAGACTATTTATTTCACATTTTATAATTAAAAATAAATCATGTAAAGTGAGTCATGTGAAGTAAGAGTATAGCTTGGTGCATGGCACATGATAGAAACTCAATATAATAATGAAGAGCTACATACACTAAAAGAGTAACGTACTTATTGCCTGACAGAACTGCCTGTCAAAGCAGCAAAGGAGTACCAACTCTACAGTAAGGAATTGAATAAATAATGGAGATACAAAGATACCGATTCCCACCATTATGGATCAACTGCGGAATTAATCAGACTGCAAATCAGGTTGTGAGGAAGTGCTATTATAAACAAAATGTCACTGTAACAGAGACAGAAGAAT
Source organism: Anoura caudifer (assembly GCA_004027475.1). NCBI lineage: Eukaryota > Metazoa > Chordata > Mammalia > Chiroptera > Phyllostomidae > Anoura > Anoura caudifer. Next base: position 9,489 of record PVKU01005890.1, on the reverse strand, counting down.
AACTAAATTTATAAAAAAGATCCTCTACAATGCTGTTAGATGGAGCAAAATATATTTAGTTTATAACTACACCATGAACATCTCAAGTTTCTGACAGTAAAAAAAAAAAAAAAAAAAATCAAGATCTCTCTGTAGCCTTCCCTGTCCCTATACAGAACTGCAACCATCTCAAATTTGTTTCCTTGAGGAAACTAAATCTCTTTGACAGGCTCTACTACTAGAGACACATAAGCCAAGCTGAATAAGCTCCTACTGGCAAAATAGAACAACCTGAGCATCAATACCGGCAACACGTTGAAACATATCACTTTAAAGCCAGGAGTTCACTAAGATAATTAAAAACCAACAACAGTGGTGACTTTTGGTGGATGCTAGGTGACTACCACATTACTTTATAAACTTATACAAAGAGAAAGAATCTAGAAGAGAAAAAAAGCATTACACTACTGTTTTAAAAAGGAGCACATACAACTTTTCTAAAAAAGTATGGCAGGGGACAACTAATCCAGTTTCCACTGGTATTATGAAAGATGTCCTCCAGGGGGAAGATCCTAGCTTTGAATTTTAAGGACCAACTTGAGTTAGTTAAAAGGAAAAAAAAAAAGAACAGAGGTGGACATCCCAAGCAATAAGATGAAAATCAGTATGGGGAAACTTCAAAAGGTTGTATTTGTTTGAAGGATGGAAATAGTGAGTAAATGTTGAGGGCTAGTTAAAGCTAAAGAGCTGACTGAAATTAGATCAGAATAATTCTTAAAGGCCTTGAAAAAACTTGAGAGTTTATACCATATGTAAGAGAAAAGTTTTGAAAAATATTATTAAATAGGTAAGTGACAAGGTCAAATTTTATTTAAGGTAAATCACTCTGACGGCTGTGAGGAGAAAATATCCAACTGGAAAAAGAATGAAGAAACAATGAAGGAAGGGAGATCACAGCAATAGTTAGCAGATTATAGTAACAGAATGGTAATTGGAAGGACAAATTTAGATGAAACTTGATGTGATTGTCCAAAGCACTTTAAAGATAATTCTATTGCAGCACTTCTCATAAAGTACAGTAGTTACTTGTTTGCATCACTGGGGACAATGATGCAGAGAGAGTTTTAAGATGAAATACTCAGTGTCTGATACATAGAAATGCTATTTAAATGTAGATGGGTGCAAATTCTACCAAAACATTAACTTTTTTGTTCAGAGAAAGTTTTCTTTTAATCCTCACCTGAGGATATGTTTACTGATTTGAAAAAGACACAGTGAGAGAACATCAATGTGAAAGAGAAACATCAATCAGATGCCTACCTCATATGCCTGACTGGGGATCAAACATGCAATCTTTTTGGTGTACGTGACAATGCTCTGACCAACTGAGTTATTACCCAGCCAGGGCAAGACAAAGTCTTGGTAATGTCTTTAATTCTAAAAGTCCTGCTGTACTGGTAAAACTAAATATATCAAATTTTTCCTACATAAAGTTTATGTAATGAGCCTTCACCTAGCAACTGTGCCTAAATTTATACCAGTAAATAAAAATTAACAACAACAAAAAAGAGTTACAGTGGCCAAAAACAGTTATATAATACATATCGTGGTGTCTACCATTTTGAGATTGGAAAAGACCTGAACGTCTGATTCTCCAAAGCTCTATTTAAAATTTTTTTATTGTTGTTCAATTACAATTGTCTCCATTCCCCCCATTACTGTCCCCTGCCCTGCCCACTACTAACCTTCCATTTTCAATCCTCCCCCTCACTGTCTTTGTCCTTTGTACATGTTCCTTGACTAGACTTTTCCCCTTCTTTCCTCAATTAACCTACCCCTACCCTCCCTGCTGGTCACAGTCAGTTTTTTTTTTTTTAATATATTTTTAAATTATGCTATTACACTTGTCCCATTTTTTCTCCCCTTTATTCCCCTCCGCCCTGTCCACCATCATTGCCCCACCTTAGTTCATGGCCATAGGTCATACATATAAATTATTTGGCTTCTCCATTTCCCATACTATTTTTTAACTCCCCCTGTCTATTTTGTATCTACCATTTATGCTTTTTATTCCCTGTACCCTTTCCCCTATTCTCCAACCTCCCCCTCCCCACTGATAACCCTCCATGTGATTTCTATTTCTGTGAATCTGTTCCTGTTCTAATTGTTTGTTTATTCCTTTTTGTTTTTCTTCTTTAGATTCAGTTGTTCATAGTTGTGAGTTTGTTATCATTTTACTGTTTGTATTTTTTATCTTCTTTTTCTTAGGTAAATCTCTTTAACATTTCATATAATAAGGACTTGGTGATGATGAACTCCTTTAACTTGACCTTATCTAGGAAGCATTTTATCTGCTCTCTCATTGTAAATGATAGCTTTGCTAGATAGAGTAATCTTGGAAGTAGGTCCTTGCCTTTCATGACTTTGAATACCTCTTTCCAGCCCCTTCTTGCCTGTAAGGTCTCTTCTGAGAAATCAGCTGACAGTCTGATGGGAACTCCTTTCTAGGTAACTGTCTCCTTCTCTCTTGCTGCTTCTAGGATTCTCTACTTCATTTTAATCTTGGCTAATGGAATTATGATGTACCTTGGTGTGTCCCTCCTTGGGTCCAACTTCTTTGGTGCTTCCTGGACTTCCTGGAAGTCTATTTCATTTGTCACATTAGGGAAGTTTCCTTCATTATGTTTTCAAATAAGTTTTCAATTTCATACTCTTCCTCTCCTCCCTCTGGCACCCTATGATTCAGATGTTGGAGAGTTTAAAGTTGTCCTGGAGGTTCCTAAGCCTCTCCTCATTGTTTTGAATTGTTTCTTCATTCTGTTCTGGTTGAATGTTTATTTTTTCCTTCTGCTCCAAAGTGCTGATTTAAGTCCCAATTTCCTTCCCATCACTATTGGTTCCCTGTACATTTTCCTTTATTTCACTTGGCATAGCCTTCACTTTTTCCCCTCTTTTGAGACCATACCCAACCATTTCTGTGAGCATCCTGATTACAAGTGTTTTGAACTCTGCATTGGATAGATGGGCTATATCTTCATCACTTAGCTGTATTTTTTCTGGAGTTTTGATCTGTTCTTGCATTTGGGCATATTTCTTTGTCTGGTTGCACCTGTTAAGTTGCAAGGGGCAGAGCCTTAGGTATTCACCAGGGTAGGGTAACCCACGTTGCTGCACTGTGGCTCTGGATGTGGGGGAAGGGTCAGAGAGGGAACAATGCTGCTTGATGGGCTCTCCACAGGCTTTCAGTTACTTTCCCCACTACCAACAAGCAAATTGGGCCCTTTTGGTTCTGATTTCTAGGGTTGGCAGGGGTGGTTTGTATATGTACTAGGACCCTGTGGGTCTCTCAAACAGTCTCCTATGAAGCTAGGAGTTTCTCCTGCCACCTGAACTCCTACACATTTTTTCAGTCATAGGTTTTGAGGCTTTATTCCCTCGCAATGAATCCTGGATTGTGCAATCTGTCTCACTTCCCAGCTTCCTCCTGGTTTATCCACAAACAAATGTGGAACTGCGAGGTCTGCCATCCACCACCTTGCCTGGTCCCCCAGCCGCCACTTTGTAGCTAAGTCCTCTCCACCCCAACTGCTCATCTCTTCATCTCCCCCCCTCCTGCCAGACCAGATGAATATTTCTTCTTTAACTCCTTCGTTGTCAGATTTCCGTGCAGTTCAATTTTCTGGCGGTTCTGAAGTGTCTGGTATCAAGGCAAGAGGAGGCCATGGTCCCTTTTCTAAACCCTCTCCCCACAGACCTGGCAAGCTGGTGCCCTATCTGAGACTCCATCGATCTGGCTAACAATGTTGGACCCACTTTGGAGATTCCCAGAGACTCTGTCCTACCCAACTTCCTGGCCCACCCAAGCTGATCTTCCTATGAATAGCTGGTCTTGGCTCATGCTGCACAACTTCCTAAATTCTTTCAAACAAGCTACACCTGGCCTCAGTGAGCCCCAGGCATGGCACTTGCAGCATCCAGCCCAGATTCATAGCTTGGCTTTGCCTCGGAATCTCCAAGCCCAGCACAAGTAGCAACCATCTCAGATTGCTTTATAGCTCAGGAAGGGTGGCCCCGGACAAAACACAGGTGGGGACTGACCTTGGCCTGCACCACCTCGGAAATTCCAGGGCTAGCACACCCAGTGGATATCTACAGACAACGCTGGAGCACCATTACCCTGCCCTGCACAGCTGATGCTCCATGGAGGTGGAGATTGGTGGCAAGTGGTAATCTCCAGTCCTTGCAGCTGACTGGCCTGAGTAAATCTCTCCCATTGATCTGCCAACAGCAACCAAGACTCAACTACAAGAGGAGGGTGTGCTCAGTCCACAGGAAGGCCACGACCTCAAATATCCAGCATGGGTGATAGGGGAGGCTGTGCCACTGGACCCTACAGTATACCTACTACATTTGGGCGCACTACCAAGAAACAAGGTCAAAGCAGTTCTGTGTGATACATAGAAACAAACACAGGGAGGGTGCCAAAAAGGGAGACAAAGAAACATGGCCCAAATGACAGAACAGATTAAAACTCCAGGAAAAAAAGCTAAACAAAAGGGAGATAAGCAATCTATCAGATGCAGAGTTCAAAACACTGGTTATAAGGATGCTCAAGGAAGTTAGTGAATACTTCAACAGCATTAAAAAGATCCAGTCAGAAATGAAGGGCGGACTAACTGAAATAAAGTACAATGTACTGGGAAACAACAGTAAAGTGGATGAGTTCGAGGATCAAATCAATAATTTGGAACCCAAGGAAGCAAAAAACAACCATACAGAACAAGCAGAAAAAAAGAATCCAAAAAATGAGGACAGTATAAAAAGCCTCTGGGACAAATTCAAGAGGTCCAACATTTGCACCATGGGGTGCCAGAGTAGAAGAGAAAAAGCAAGAACTTAGAAATCTGTTTGAAAATATAGAAAGTAAACTTCCCTAATTTGGCAAAGGAAATAGACATGCAAGTCCAGGAAGCACAGAGTCCCAAACAAGATGGATGCGAAGAGGCCCACTGTAAGACACATCATAATTAAAATGCCAAAGATTAAAGATAAAGAGAGAATCTTAAAAGCAGCCAGAGAAGTTAGTTACCTACAGGGGAATTACCCTAAGACTGTCAGCTGATTAGTCAAAATAAACTTTTCAGGCTAGAAGGAACTGGCAAGAAATATTCAAAGTCATGAAAAGCAGGGACCTACAGCCAAGATTGCTCTACCCAGCAAAGACATAATTTAGAATCGAAGGGCAAATAAAGAGCTTCCCGGACAACAAGAAAAAAATAAAGGAGTTTATCACCACCAAAACATTATTATATGAAATAGGACTTAAATAAGAGACTTATTTAAGAAAAAGATCAAAACTATGAACAGTAAAATGGCAAAAAAATACATATGTATCAACAATTGAATCTAAAAAACAAACTAAGCAAACAAGAAGAACAGTGACAGAATCATGGTTACAAAGAGCATATTGATAGTTATTAGATGGGAGAGGGGTGTAGGGGAATGGATGAAGAGGTGTACTTTTAAGAAGTACAAATAGGTAGCTGCAGAATAGCAATGGGGATGTAAAGTATGGTATAGGAAATGCAGTAGCCAAAGAACTGATATGCATGACCCATAGACATGAACATGGTGTGGGCATTGTCTGAGGGAGTGAGCGTGGCCCAGTGGAAGGGGGCAAATTGGGGAAAATCAGAATAATTGAAATACGTAAACAATAAATGTAATTAAAAATTAAAATACAAAAATTTCTGTGGCACACCACAAAAAGAACAAAAAAGGAAACCTTTGTATCACCCAATACTCAATTTGTAAAGAGGAAATAAAATAAATACTAAGCATCTGAGTATTTATGTATTCACAGTATCTGAACATCATAAAAAGATGTCTCAAAAACCTTAAAAAAACAGAAAAAGAACTTTCTGACATTGTTTTTGTGACCCTAGTACTTTCATACTCAGAAGTACTGAGGATATATTTACTTGGTGTCTATAAACATTACTATGTAGCAGCCCAAAAAGATATTCCTACAAAACAGTGGAAGGTATGGTATTTTTTTCTATTTTCCATTTTCTTTACCCATGGGAGTTAAATCTGCCATCTCAATTACATACAGGTAGGTACTCATCCATAAGTGAAATTCTGTAACTCAGGATATAGTTGATGGGATTTCTAGACTAGGTAAAAAATAAAATAAAATAAAAATAAAAAAATTAAAAAAACCACCAAAATACAAAAGAAAGAGACATTTTTAAGTTCCCTTATCTCTCAGTGTCTTCTTCCCTGCAAAAATAAACATACTAGGAAGGTAAATTTCTAAGGTTTCCTCCCTTTCCCTCTCTACATTTCTGATTTCTTGGTAAGAAGTTAGATTCTAGAACAGGAAACCTCAGTGACAGCCTCAGAAAAAAAGAAAGAAATTTTTTTTAAAAAAAGGAAATAAATAAATAAATAAGGGTTTGGTTTTTTTTAAGCATTTACAGCTGATTTTATTTTTATTTTTTAAATTAAATGTACTGGGGTAACACTGTTTAATAACATTATACAACTTGCACATGTATAATTCCATACACATTACATGTATTATACATCACATTGTGTGCTCACCACCCAAAATCTAGTCTACTTTTGCCACTGTATGTTAGAGAAATCTCAAGAAAATTTCTCCTTTGGGTAGAAATTCAAGTACTTCAACAAAATGATTTTGCTGACAGCTTCTTTCAGGTATTCTCCAAATTACCATGTAAAATTAAGTGATATTAAACTTAAAAAACCGTATCTATCTTTTTATTTATTTATCCTATCCACTTTTCAATGTATCATTTGTTTTGTTCCTTTCTAAGACACCTATCCTTACCATGAAAAAAAAGTACTTCAAATGACATATGCTGAAAAAAACTATTTGTGCTAGAAAGTAAAACAAATAAGGGAACGAGCAATTAAATGCAAGTACAGAAGCTCAAAAATACCAAAGAAACTTGACTACTTCTAATGGTGTTTTTCTATTTTAACAGATACAGAAATGTTCAATTTAAAAGAACTGTTAACTAAAACCTTTAATTAACCAAATATATTATTATTTAGAACATTCCATATTTAGCAAAGGTGAAAAGAAGGCAAAGGAACTATTGTTTAGCAGTATTTATTAAATACTTACTGTACACCAACACTATACTTGGTGTTTACACGTTACCTCATTTAGTCATCAGAGCAATCTTAAAAGGATTCTCATCTCAATATTACAAAGAAAGTAAGACTCAGAATAATTAAGAAACTCAGCTTAATAAAAATAAAACCAGCTAACCTAAGGTCATTCAGTAAAACCAAGTATGTCCTCAAGTACATAATCAATCTATAGTGTTACAGAGAATTAGCCCCAAATACAAAATACTATAGCATTAAAGAGATCATGGTTCTTCAACAGCCTATACCATTAACAGAAAAAAAAAGATTCTCATAAATTTAATTCAGAGTTTAAAATTTTAAAACTTCATATTTCTACTCAATTGTTAATTTTTGTCTAAAATAACAGATTAATATTTATAGCATTAAATATTTATTTTTATATATAATATTGTTTGGACCAAAAAGAAATAATCCGTATTTTAAGAGACAGTCAATAATTTATCAAAAAGTAGCTTTGATGATCCCCAAGACCAAAACATTGAGAAATATGTGATTTAACCTACATGCACTTTTTTAAAAACGAAAGAATGTTGTTATTCATTATAATTAAGATATTAACCTCATAATAGGTTAAATAAAGAACCCAAATATTTATGTATTTAATAAGAACTAGAAGCAGAAAATTGTGCTTAATATGGCACAAACTTATTCCTTAACATTTCATATAGGAGGAGCTAAGTGATGAACAATCTTAACTGATAAGAACATGAAGAACATAGTTAGGGACTTCCGGCCAAGATGGAGGCATAGGCAGACACACTGTGCCTCTTCTCACAACCAAAATTAAGGACAACAAAGATTTAGAAACAAGAAAACAACCAGAACTCAGAAAATCAAACGGTTTGGCAGTACAATAACGATTCACCCAGACCGCTAAGAGGGGCGGAGTCGAGGCAGGAAAAAGCAGAGGTGCGGAATGGGCACACAAGCAGCAGCGGCTGGCAGCCCCCAAGTGCACAGGCGGTGACTAGCAGAACCTGGGCACGGGGTGGCAACTGTGCAGAACCAGTGAGGCCGCACAAGGCAGCTGGCTGACCAGGTGGTCCCACATTCACACGCAGATAATCCAGGCAAAGGGGAAGCGGTGAAAGGGAGGGGAATCTGAGAGTGAGCAAAGCAATCGCCATTGTCTCCCCTCAGACCCCGCTCCCACATAAAGCATCACTACCCAGTGACTGGGCTGTCCCGCCCTGGGGAACACCTGAGGCTCCACCCCTCATACGTAACAGCCGCGACTAGACCAAAAAAAAAAACCCAGAAATGAAAATGGCTCAAACCGGAGAACAAATCAAAGCCCCAGAGCCAATTTATCTAAGCGACGAAGGGATTGCCAACCTATCACATGCACAATTCAAAACCCTGGTGATCAGGATGCTCACAGAATTGGTTGATTTTGCTCACAAATTAGATGAAAAAATGAAAGCTACAATAAATGAAATGAAGAAAGATGCATGGGGAACCAACAGAGATGGGAGCAAAACTGGGACTCAAATCAATGGAGTAGACCAGAAGGAAGAAAGAAACAACCAAACAAAAAACAAGGAAGAAACAAGAATTCAAAAAAATGAGGAGAGGCTTAGGAAACTCCAGGACATCTTGAAACGTCCCAACATCCAAATTATAGGGGTACCAGAAGGGGAAGAAGAAGAGCAACCAGTGGAAAACTTATTTGAACAAATAATAAAGGAGAACTTCCCCAATATGGCAAAGGAAAGAGTCTTCCAGGAAGTCCAGGAAGCTCAGAGAGTCCCAAAGAAGTTGGACCCGAGGAGGAACACACCAAGGCACATCATAATTACATTAGCCAAGATTCAAATGAAGGAGAGAATTCTAGAAGGAGCCAGGGATAAGGAGACAGTCACCTACAAAGAAGTTCCCATCAGACTGTCAGCGGATTTCTCAAAAGAGACCTTACAGGCAAGAAGAGGCTGGAAAGAAGTATTCCATGTCATGAAAATCAAAGACCTACATCCAAGATTGCTCTATCCAGCAAAGCTGTCATTTAGAATGGAAGGGAAGATAAAGTGCTTCTCAGATAAGGTCAAGTTAAAGGAGTTCATCATCACCAAGCCCTTATTATATGAAATGTTAAAGGGACTTATCTAAGAAAAAGAAGATAAAAATAAGAACAGTAAAAAGACAGCAAACTCACAGGTATTAACAACCAGACCTAAAACAAAAGCCAACTAAGCAAACCACTACAACAGGAGCAGAAACACAGAAATGGAGATCACATGGAGGGTTAGCAATAGGGGAGTGGGAAAAGGAGAGAGGGGGACAAGGTACATAGAACAAGTAGCATAGATGGTAGGTAGAAAATAGACA